>OW121741.1:62528562-62813562 GCA_933228675.1 Stomorhina lunata | reverse complement strand
TTAGATACATGCGTGAAATATATAGCTAGCTATGAATGGATATCAGCTTTGGCGGAAAATTTATTGAAGATTTACGTATTAATCTGAAGTTAGTTAACTAATTAAGATGAATACTTCAACAATAATATTTGGGATGCATTGTTCTTTCGATCTGTCCGATGGATATGTGGAAAGTTTTGCTCTAGTTCTTTGTGCAATTATAACATGATTTAATTTATCAGCATTAAAAAGATTTCCGGTCGGGGTTATATGGGAGATAACAGAAAATTTGAACCGAGATCGCCCATTTTCAAAGCCGAACTTTTCAAGAGATCGCCCTGAATAACGATATTGTACAACGTCTTTATACTAGATGCCATCATCGTATCTATTATAATAGATAGATAATTATAATTTGTCATTTATTAGCTACTAAGAGATTGCCTTAGGCGAAGTTATACGGGAGCAATAGTCAAACGTGAACGGATTTCTCCCAATTGCAATTAAACAATTTAAATTTTTGTTGATATGTGAGATACATACATACATATGTAGGTTTTGAACGGATATCATATACTTAGCTGCATTTTTGTACTTCCTAGGAAGATTACCTATAATTTGATATATAAACCATACTCAAATGTAATCATAAAGTTCAAAAGTCAGACATAGAATTAAGATAAATGCAGTGTGTCTGTCTGCTAAAATCAGATTTGTGGAGCTCCTGGAAGGTATACCCATTTGCATTTTACACAAAATTTTAGGATATCGTCCCACCCTGAGCTCCAAAAACTTGACTACAACAGAAAAAAGGACAGACAGGTAGACGGACGGACGGACAGACAGGTAGACGGACGGACGGACAAACAGACGGACGGACGTCGCGAAATCGATTCTCCCGCCGATTCTGAGACGATCGGTACAACTTGAATGGTATTCATAATCAGATTTGTGGAGTTTATATCAGATTTTAGGAAATCCTCCCACAAGGAACGCTGTCAAATTTCATCACCATCGGTCCATAAACACCTGAGATATCGCTGAAACAATATTAACGAAATGTCAACAAAATTTCTTAGACACGTACTTTGGGCAATTTGCTGTACATCACAAGTAGTGTTTTGGTGGTATCTCAGTTGTTTATGGACCGCTTTTGATAAAATTTTATAATGTGCTTGGCGGGGGAATTTCCTAAAATCTGATATAAAATTTATGTATGTCCGTGCTCCAGGAGGATGGTTTTTCCTATTTCTGCATTTCATTGTTTCAACAAACATTCTCTAACGCGTACTTTGGGCAATTTGCGATACATCAAATTTAGTGTTTTGGCTGTATCTCAGTTGTTTATAGACCGATTTTGCTAAAATTTTACAGAGTGCTTTGGGGAACCATTTCCTACAATCTGATATATAATATATTATCACATGTACACCAGGAGTACCTTGTTTCTCTTATTATTTAAAAGTGTGTTTCAATCAAAAATTTTAAAATTTTCGTCTAATTTTTGGTTTTTTTTCGATATTTTCGGTGTTTATAAACCGATTTTAATGAAATTTAATAGCGTTCATTGCGGGAGAATTTCCTAAAATCTGGTATATAATTTATGTAGGTCCACCCTCCAGGGGCTTCAGAAACTTGATTTCAACAGACAGACAGACAGACGGACGGACAGACAGACAGACAGACAGACAGACGGACATCGCTTAATCGATTCTCCTCCCGATTCTGAGTCGATCGGTATAATTTTTATGGGGTCTACGATCACTAATAAAAAAATTACAAACGGAATCACAAACTTATAATACCCTTTCACCTATTGGTGAAGGGTATAATAAAATTCTTTATTTATCCACAAAATTCCAGAAATAATTGGAAATTTGTTTATGGTCCTTCGAAAAACAGTGCTAATAAATTATTTAATTATTTAGATATAATTATATTTGCAAGATTTTCATTCTTCATATAATTGTATTTAAAAAAAATAAAAAGTTAATTTATTGGTACTGAAATCAGTGATCTTAAATTTTGTTCTCATCAAAACAGTGTTTAAAACACATATTTGAATACTAATACATACATACTAACAAATAATTTACTCAATGTGGTGGTGGTTTTATTTGTAATAACAAATCTCTTTAATATACAATAATATAAATAAATACTCTTTGTTATTATGGTATTCCAAAGCTGTAACAAAAGAAAGAAGTTAATAAAGAGAATAACAAAAAAAAAAATACATTCCACACAATTCTTATTGTTGTCGTTGTAATAAGGGTGTGCGCTACACATTGTTAGTGGGTAATATTAGTTCTTTACTAAATTTGACTCTGACGGTAATTCAAATTCATTACACAACTTAAAATAAAACTAAAATTTGGCAAGTGTTGACGGTCACCCTACACTAAATAAATTGGCATATTGATTTATGTTAAAAAAAAATATTTTCTTTCGAAATTATCAATTTCATAAACAAAGCAAATAAAATATAAAAAATGGGCTCCACATTATGCACAAAGTTCACATTAGAAGTCGAAAACTTAGTTGAGTGTTGTACTAAATTCCTTTAGAAGAGTTAACTGAATCATTGCTTGAAACTAAACTACAATCTCTTGAAGAAGACTGGCAATCGGTCCGAAAGGCATTTGAAGATTTAAGTCTTGCAAATGAAAACATTGTTTCTGTAGCTGAAAAATACACAGCAAAACTTAAATTTGGTGAAGTTAGGGATGAGTATCAACGGACAAAGGCTAATATGATAGATCAAATAAAAATGCATAAAATTTCTAATAATAATGTCACAAGGTCTGATCATCCTACTAGTTCCACATTATTTAATACTTCGAATATGTACCCAATAAATGCAAATTTGTATTAAAGTCCCGCCGTGTGATACGAAGAATGGTCATCATTCCGTGATATGTTCACTGCTATTTATGCAAATCATCGCCGATTGACGCAAGCTCAAAAATTGTATCACCTTAGGAATAAAACAAAAGGTGAAGCAGGAATATCCACTTTCCAATCAAAATTTTTTGTTAGCTTGGGACGCGTTAAAGGTTTTTAGTATTTTGCCGATATCTCCGGTGTTTACGAAATTTAATAGCGTGCTGCGTAGGTCAATTTCCTAGAATATGCTATACAATTTATCTCGCTAAACCGTCCAGGAGCTCCACAAACTTGATTTCAACAGACAGACAGGGGTCTAAGACGAATAATGAAAAAATACAAACTGAATGACAAACTTATAATACCCTTTAACCTATTGATGAAGGGTATAACAAAAAAGAGTGGTATATTCGGCATTGCAGAATCTTGGATACCCTTCACCAATGGTGTTCCAAAAGTAAAGTACAAAATCGTAAGAATATATTGATAATTATATAGTTTCTGATTACTGACTTAGTTGAGTTCCACACAAATGCTTGATATGTATATTAATTTTCTTTTGTTCATACTAAATGTAATTCCTATCAATATTTAGCTATGTCGGAAAACGAAAAGCTTTTCGCGTCATCATCTGGAATAGTTATGGACACAAAGGTTAGGTTGGGCAGGTAGAGAATGCTTATTTAAGCCAGCCAGTAGCTTCGATGTATGTGTCTATTTTACGAACACTTAATAAAAGATGCTTCAAAATGTAGATGCCCTTAGATTAAGATTAAGTATTCTGGCATGCAACCCAAAAACACAGTGCCCAGTGAGGGTTGTGTACTTTAATTCGTACGAATTATCCAAATAGTACGAATTATCCAATTTAGATCAAAGCTTTAACAATGATTGTCAATATTACAAGCCTTAGAATTATAGGGTGTATATTAGAGCGTCTCGACTTATATGGGGAAAAAATAAAGTTCGCCGTACACCATCGAATATAAAGCATTGCTATGAGGTAGTTTCGAAAAAAAATTTTTTAATTTTTTTCATTGCACATTGGGGTCGCCAAAATACATTTTTCGTTATATCTTCGGCATTTACAGTCGGATCTCGAAGTGTGATATATCGATGTTTTTGTCCCGAGGAGGCCAACATTTTTCTTTAATAGTCATTATTCTGAGGTATCCGTTTCCAGTATTTATCTAACAGACCCCTGTTCCTACCACCCTAATGTACCACCCTAATATCAGAAAATTAAAACTCTTAAAAAATCGTTAAACTTTTACTAAGGAAGTTTTTCGATTTTTCAAACCGATCTATTACAAACAAGGAATTTCTTATTCTGACGCACATAGGGATCGCCAAAATACATTTTTCGTTATATCTTCGCCATTTACTGTCGGATCTTAAAGTGTAATATATCGATGTTTTTGTCTAACGAAGGCCAATGTTTTGCGATATTAATCATTGACCTTAAATACATTCTTCTACATAGTACCTACCCAAGTTATCTTAACTCGTACAACAAGAATTATAAAAATTTTAAAACTTTTAATCAATTATGTTTTGAAAAGACTCAAGTTTTCTGTATTTTTGAGGGCTCTCAAGTTCTGAAAAAATGTGGCCCATGAATTGCTCACCAGTGACAGCCATGGCAGATTAATGTACTACATGAACAAAACGTTCAGTGTTTTGTTAAAGGCATAGATAAGCTGTGAAAATAATTAAGTTTAGTAAATAAAACTATCAACAGAAAGTATTTTCCTTATGTTACCTGGTATTTCGATTACATCTTTGTAATGCTTCCAGCAGTTCTTGCATTAAGAATTGCAAGCATTCCGGCTCAGTCAAAAAAATTCTGAAATTGTGGACCGGGTGAAAAAAGTAAACGATATTTTCTATGGGCAGACGAAGCATTTGTTCAACGTCATCTATTGGATTTGCTTGAGGTTGGATTTCACAAGAACCAGAATGGCGGAAAGTATGGGAGGCTGTTGTTTATTTAAATTAATTTTTAATAGTTTATAATTAAAATAGACACAACATGAGTAAATGTTATACAGACACAGACGAAATTCAAACAATTATTTCGTGCATAAAACGAATAGCAAGACAAACTAAGAGACTGTTTAGGTATTTACACTGTGAATTTTTACATGATAGTTTTTCATAATTTTAAATAAATACTAGAACGGATATCTGAGATCAATGATTATTATCAAAAAAAAGTAGTAGAAGAATGTACTTGAGGTCAATGATTATAAAACTAAACTTAATTATTTTCACAGCTTATCGATGCCTTTAACAAAACACTGAACGTTTTGTTCATGTAGTACATTAATCTGCCATGGCTGTCACTGGTGAGCAACGCATGGGCCACATTTTTTCAGAACTTGAGAACCCTCAAAAATACAGCAAACTTGAGTCTTTTCAAAACATAATTGATTAAAAGATTTTAAATTTTTATAATTCTTGTTGTATGAGTTAAGATATCTTGGGTAGGTACTATGTAGAAGAATGTATTTAAGGTCAATGATTAATATCGCAAAACATTGGCCTTCGTTAGACAAAAACATCGATATATTACACTTTAAGATCCGATAGTAAATGGCGAAGATATAACGAAAAATGTATTTTGGCGATCCCTATGTGCGGCAAAATAAGAAATTCCTTGTTTGTAATAGATCGGTTTGAAAAATCGAAAAACTTCCTCAGTAAAAGTATAACGATTTTTTAAGAGCTTTAATTTTCTGATATTAGGGTGGTACATTAGGGTGGTAGGAACAGGGGTCTGATAGATAAATACTAGAACCGGATACCTGAAAATATTGACTATTAAAGAGAAATGTTGGCCTCCTCGGGACAAAAACATCGATATATCACACTTCGAAATCAGACTGTAAATGCCGAAGATATAACGAAAAATGTATTTTGGCGACCCCAATGTGCAACGAAAAAAATTAAAAAAAAATTTTTCGAAACGACCTCATAGCAATGCTTTATATTCGATGGTGTACGGCGAACTTTATTTTTTCGAGACGCCCTAGTGTATATCTTTGTTTTAGATACATACGTGAAATATATAGCTCTTTAATGGATGGGTATCAGCTTTGTCGGAAAAGTTATTGAAGATTTACTTATATTCTGAAGTTAGTTAACTAATTAAGATGAATACTTCATTAATAATATTTGGGATGTATTGTTTTTCGATCTGTCCGATGGATGTGTGGAAAGTTTTGCTCTAGTTCTTTGTGCAATTATAATGTGATTTAATTTATCAGCATTAAAGTGATTCCCGATCGGGGTTATATGGGAGATTTTACTACATGTGAACCGAGCTCGACCATTTTCAATACCGAACTTTTCAAGAGATCAGAAATACTTTTGTCAAATGTTGTCCCTCTAGAAAGTTTATTTTAGGCGCTATCGCTCTGAATAACGATATTGTACAATGCCATTATACTAAATGTCATCATCGTATCTATTATAATTTGTCATTTATTAGATACTAAGAGATTGCCTCAGGCGAAGATATACGGAAGCAATTGTCAAACGTGAACGGATTTCTCCCAATTGCAATCCAAAAATTTAAATTTTCGTTGATATGTGAGATACATACATACATATGTAGGTTTTTGAACGGATATCATGTACTCAGTTGCATTTTTCTACTTCCTAGGAAAATTACCTACAATTTGATATATAATACATTCTCAAATGTTCAAAAGTCAGACACAAAATTAAGATAAATGCAGTGTGTCTGTCTGCTAAAATCAGATTTGTGGAGCTCCTGGAAGGTATAAACATATTTATACATTTTACACAAAATTTTAGGATATCGTATCACCCTAAATTGCATCATTGTCGATCAAAACACCTGAAATATCGCTTAAAGACTAAATTATATCTACCACAAATTACCGAATGCATCAGAGTTTAGGTAATCCCCTGCGAAGTACGCTATTAAATTTCATCAAAATAAACATCTGAGATTTCGACAAAACAGGAGCTCCAAAAACTTGACTACAACAGAAAAAAGGACAGACATGTAGACGGACGGACAGATAAACAGACGGACAGACAAACAGACAGACGGACAGACGTCGCGAAATCGATTCTTCTGCCGATTCTGAGTCGATCGGTACAATTTGAATGGTATTCATAATCAGATTTGTAGAGTTTATACATCAGATTTTAGGAAATCCTCCCACAAAGAACGCTGTCAAATTTCATCACAATCGGTCCATAAACACCTGAGATATCGCTGAAACAATACGTACAAAATGTAAACAAAATTTCTTAGACACGTACTCTGGGGAATTTGCTGCACATCACAAGTAGTGTTTTGGCGATATCTCAGTTTTTTATGGACCGCTTTTGATAACATTTAATAACGTGCTTGGAGGGAGAATTTCCTAAAATCTGATATAAAATTTATGTATGTCCGTGCTAAAGGAGGATGGTTTTTCCTATCTCTGCATTTCATTTTGTCAACAAACATTCCCTAATGCGTACTTTGGGCAATTTGCAAAACATCAAATTTAGTGTTTTGGCGATATCTCAGTGGTTTATGGACCGATTTTGCAGGGTGCTTTGGGAACCATTTCCTACAAAATAGTGTATCTATACACGTACACTAGGAGTATCTTTTTTCTCTTGTTATTTAAAAGTGTGTTTAAATCAAAAATTTTAAAATTTTAATGAAATTTAATAGCGTTCATTGGGAGAATTTCCTAAAATCTGATATATAATTTATGTAGGTCCATGCTCAGGGGCTTCAGTAACTTGATTTTAACAGACAGACAGACAGACGGACATCGCTTAATCGATTCTCCTCCCGATTCTGAGTCGATCGGTATAATTTTTATGGGGTCTACGATCACTAATAAATAAATTACAAACGGAATCACAAACTTATAATACCCTTTCACCTATTGGTGAAGGGTATAAAAAATTAATCTTGGCAAAAATTATCTACAAATTGTTTTGTCACTTTTTCCAGCAACTTTTGATAAAAAGGCATTAAGTTAATATTTTACACTAAGATTAAGTTTATTTATTAAAAATTTATGGGGACCATATTGTCCCCATAAATTTTTAATTTTTGCTCCCATGTCTTTAAAGGGTTGAAATATTTTTTATAATAAAAAAATTAATCTTGGTATCATATAATAACATTAATGGTTTTTAATAAAAATTTAATCAAAATAATAACATAATTGGTTTTTAATCAAAATTTGCTGAAAAAAGTGCCAAAAAAAACTTGGGTCATTTTTGACCCCATGTCTAAAAAGGGTTAAAATATTTTTTTTTAATAAAAAAGACTTTGTCTTAGTGTAAAATAATTACTTTTAGGTATATTTATTAAAATTCAGTAATAAATTAATAACATTACGTGTTTAAAAAAAATACAAAAAATCAAATTTTTCATTTTTGCCTCTGGAAAAAAGGGGTAAAATTTACCCAATTTTAAAAGCAAAGAACTGTTTATATTTTCCATAGTATGGATAATTTTACTAATAAATAAATTACAAACGCAATCACAAACTTATAATACCCTTTCACCTATTGGTGAAGGGTATAACAAATTAATCTTGGCAAAAATTATCTACAAATTGTTTTGTCACTTTTTCCAGCAACTTTTGATAAAAAGGCATTAAGTAAATATTTTACACTAAGATAAAGTTTATTTATTAAAAATTTATGGGGAACATATTGTCCCCATAAATTTTTAATTTTTGCTCCCATGCCTTTAAAGGGTTAAAATATTTTTTATAATAAAAAAAATTAATCATGGTGTCAAATAATAACATTAATGGTTTTTAATCAAAATTTAATCAAAAAAATAACATAATTGGTTTTTAAACAGAATTTGCTGAAAAAAATACCAAAAAAAAAAACTTGGGTCATTTTTGACCCCATGTCTAAAAAGGGTTAAAATATTTTTTTTTTAATAAAAAAGACTTTGTCTTAGTGTAAAATAATTACTTTTAGGTATATTTATTAAAATTCAGTAATAAGTTAATAACATTACGTATTAAAAAAAAAAATACAAAAAATCAAATTTTTCATTTTTGCCTCTGGAAAAAAGGGTTAAGTTTACCCAATTTGAAAATCAAAGAACTGTTTATATTTTCCATAGTATGAATAATTTTATTCCATATAAACATTATTCAAATTGAACATAAATAAGATTTATGAAGCATTTACTCAAATTGTGAGCAAAAATTAATTTTTTGCGAAATTCGTCGAATTCGAACACAATGTACGGGAAAATGGTTTGAGATAGAAATTCAAATTTGTAATATTTGTTAACAAAATTTTCAAAAAATTAAAAAATGAGTTTTGAAACCCACCTGAGAAAAATGACCCATTTTGGATTATGAAAAAAACTAAGTAAATATTGTTATATTTTAACAAAATTAAACTATGAAGTACTTACAAGTCTTAAAATGATAAATCATGTCATGTGCTTTGCGAGCTTTTGTCCAAAGTAGTTTTTTCTAGCGGCGTATTGTCAAGGACACGAATTTTGGGGGGAAAATCGCAATAACTTCAAAACTGTTTTATGGATTTCAAATATTGATGACTTCGATTAAAGCTGCAGTAGTTCTCTTATATTATATATATTTATATATATATGTATATATATATATATATATATATATATATATATATATATATATATATATATATATATATATATATATAGATATATAAATCACTTAATTGACAACATTTTATTGTATAATAATATGGTAACTTTAAATATGTTAAGAAACTGAATTAAAATGTAATCATAAAATCTAGAGCACTCTGCTCTCATCCATCAACATAAACGGTTGGTTTTAATTACAACAATTTTGGCGACAAGTTTAAGTAAAAGAACCAAAAAAAAAAACACATACATATAAAAGGAACCGGTACTTGCATTTTTTTTCTTTTTCAATAAAATTGCAATAAAAAACACATGTAAGTTTTTTTTTCTGGGAAAATAAGAAGGTGACACAGAATGACGACTGAAACTGCTCCAAATAAAAATGTTGGATTTTTCAATTTCGAGCCCTTTGATGTGAAGAAGACTTCCTGGACAAGGTGGGTTACACGTTTTGAAACCGCTTTGGAATTGTACGAATGCAAAGGAACCAAGCAGCAACGTCTTCTGCTTCATTTCATTGTGTCGGATACATACAACATTCTGTGTGATAAATTGACACCGCAAAATCCAGAGAAAAAAACGTATAAGGAAATTGTGGGAATCTTACAAGATCACTTTGATCCTAAGCCTAATGAGCTGTTAGAAAATTTTCGCTTTAATACAAGGAAACAAAAGGAAAATGAGACAGCTGCAGAATTCTTGGTGGCGCTTCGCAGGTTAGCGGTCAACTGCAATTTTGGTACCCACTTGGAAAAGGCTCTTAGAAACCAGTTTGTGTTTGGCCTTTTAGACAAAAAGTTACAAAGCCTATTATTGGAAAAAAAGCAGGTAAATATAGATGGCAACCGCTAGCGAATTGGCTGAAAAGGGAGGTGAAGAGATACACGGTAAAAGCAATGAGAAAGTTAGTGTTAATAAAATGGCGGCAAAATATGGTAAACCTAACAAGACAAAATGTTTTCGTTGTGGTGACCCGAGTCATAATGCAGACAAATGCAGGTTTAAAGAGGCAACGTGTCATTTTTGTAAGAAGAAAGGGCATCTGAGGAAGGTTTGCTTCAAAGAAAGGAAACAAGTTCACAGTGTGACTGATGATAATTCCCAGATATGGAATTATTTAGCGTCTGCGATAACCCCTTACAGGTAGTTGGATACATGTGGGTAAATATAACAAATCATGATAATGCTAGGGTAAAATTGTACATAGTACGTTTTGATCGTAAACCACTATTAGGTAGAGAGTGGATACACAAATTGAAAGTAAATTGGAATGAGGTAATTCAAAATAATGGTAACTCTTTGGTGAATTTGGTAGAAACCAAAAATACTGATGACAAAATTAAGAATTTATTACAAAAATATTCTACTGTATTTGCAGAGTCAAGTGGAACAATTTCAGGATTACAAGCGCGACTCTACCTGAAGGCCGATGTGCCCCCTAAGTTTATAAAAGCTCTACGTGTTCCATTTCCCCTTATGGATGCGGTAGAAAAGCAATTGGAGGAACACTTAGCGGAAGGGCTTCTAGAGAAGGTAGAAAGTAGTGAGTGGGCAACCCCCATCGTTGTAGTTCCAAAGAAGGATGGTGCAGTTCGCATCTGTGGGGACTACAAAGTTACCCTAAACCCAGCATTAGTAGTAGATGAATACCCTCTGCCAACTATAGATGAGCTATTCAGCAAAATGGCAGGTGGCGTAAAATTTTCTAAAATAGACCTGTCAAAGGCGTACTTGCAATTAGAAATACATCCTGAAGATAGACATCTACTAACCCTAAACACCCACAAGGGTCTCTACAGACTAACGCGTATGATGTACGGTATCGCCAGCGCCCCGGCCAAATGGCAAAGGTTAATGGAACAAGTCCTAGGTGATATACCGGGTGTATCAGTATTCCTAGACGATATTAAGATCACAGCCTCCAATGACATAACACATCTACAGCGAATCGAAGAGGTACTTAAACGCCTAGAAAAATATAATATGAGTGTGAACGTTGAAAAATCTGAATTTTTGAAAGATTCCATTGAGTATTGTGGTTATCTAATTAACAAAGATGGCATACAGCGAATTCAAACAAAAGTTGAAGCGATCAAAAATATGAAACAACCCCAAAACAGAGATGAAGTTCGTGCTTTTCTTGGGTTGATAAATTATTATGGGAGATTTATTCAAAACTTGAGTGATATCGTATATCCACTGAATCGTTTGTTACGTAATGATGTGAAATTTGATTTTAATGAAAAATGTACAAAAGCCTTTGAGGATATCAAGAACCAAATGCAGACCGACATGGTACTTACACATTATGATCCAAAATTACCCTTAATTTTGGCAGTAGACGCGAGCCCAACAGGTGTTGGTGCTGTGCTTAGTCATCGTTACGAGAATGGAGATGAGAAGCCCATACAGTTTGCATCGCAAACGCTTAGTAAAGTACAACAAAAATACTCTCAGATTGACAGAGAGGCGTATGCAGTCATTTTTGGTGTGCGTAAGTTTTATAATTACCTATATGGAAGAAAATTCTCCTTAATTACAGATAACCGTGCCGTATCTCAAATTTTTTCACCGTTAAAAGGGCTACCATTACATTCAGCTACAAGAATGCAGCACTATGCAAATTGGAAATTGGACGTGAAAGCGAACCCAAAGATCGTTTTGGGATAGCGCAAACAGAATTTAGTTTACATAATGGCTGTTTATTACGTGGTATTAGAGTGTATGTGCCCAAACCATTACGTCAAAAGGTCTTAGATGAATTGCACACAGCACACTTTGGAATATCACGCATGAAAACTCTTGCGAGAGCATATGTTTGGTGGAACCAAATGGATAAAGACATCGAGATGCTAGTCTCTAAATGCGTACCATGTCAATCCACACGTCCTCATCCCAGAAAGATCATGCCTGTTCATTGCTGGGCAAGACCCAACAAACCGTTTGATCGAGTGCATGCTGATTACGCAGGGCCTTTCTTAGGCAAATATCTTTTCATCCTAGTGGATGCATATAGCAAGTGGCCAGAGGTGCATATTGTCCCAAATATGACTACTGAAACCACCATACAAAAATGCCGCGAAATATTTTCACAGTTTGGCATCCCAAAAATATTCGTCAGCGATCATGGAACTCAGTTCAACTCCGGCGATTTCCAAAATTTTCTAAAAACTAATTGCATCGTACACAAGCAAGGAGCTCCATACCACCCAGCTACTAATGGACAAGCCGAAAGGTACGTGCAAACGGTTAAAGATAAATTATTAGAATCAAGATGTACCCCAAATACGATGTCCAGAGAATTAGCCAAAATATTGTTGGCTTACAGACGTTCCATTCATCCCACAACTGGCAAATCCCCCTTAATGTTAATGTTAGGCCGTCAAATCCATTCCCGCCTTGATCTAATGTTACCACATAACGAAGTCAATAGCCAACCACGCCTGACCAGTTACAAAATGTTCGCATCAGGAGACAGAGTAGCAGTGCGCGACTATCTTTCCAAAAACAAGTGGCAATTTGGTGTGGTGGAAGAAAGTGTAGGCGAACTTCATTGTAACGTTAAACTTGATGATGGTCGTGTGTGGAAAAAGCATTCAGACCAGATTCGAAAAGTAAATATTGATCCCGAAGTATCATTAAGCCATCAAATAGATCCTGTGCCAACTCGAAATGTAGATGAAACTAGTAATCCAATTACCCTAGGTATTCCGCAAGTAGTTTTGCAACAATCTGTAGAAACACCATGCGAAGGGAATATGCCTACAACAGAAACTGAGTCTACAGAAGAGGCAGCACTAAGGCGCTCTCAAAGAGAACGTAAGAAACCCATGAGATTTGTAGAATTGAACAATTAATTTATTATGTACTTCAATTGAAATATTAAGTGGGGGAGAGTTGTTATAGATATATAAATCACTTAATTGACAACATTTTATTGTATAATAATATGGTAACTTTAAATATGTTAAGAAACTGAATTAAAATGTAATAAAAAAATCTAGAGCACTCTGCTCTCATCCATCAACATAAACGGTTGGTTTTAATTACAACAATAACTCTCATACTTCTCTCAGACAATGAGCTGCATCTGATTCTATTTTTAGACTCATTGAAAGGGACCTACGTTTTTTTCACTTTTAAATATAAAATTTTCTCTTTAAAATAAATCGTAAATGGACGAAATGTCGCAAAAACTGCAAATACTCTCAGTTTTCCCCATACAAATGGGCTCAAAAACTTTGGGCCCGTTGCGCGGGCTCGTATCCTAAAAATAAATCAATAATATTTTGCACACTTCCAATTAACATAATTTGGCGATATAATTTCACTATTAGAAGTCGATCAGAGACAAAAGTCAAAAAACGACCCACCCTAATATATATATATAACGCGTTAGTAACCTTAAGCTTTTCTAATATAGGTCTGATAACAATTTAAAAATCTCACTAATTCCGTATACCCTAAGATTCTAAGGCTTCTATAGATTGACAAAACGAGTGATTGTTTTGTCAATATTGTTGGCAAAAGTTTGATCCAAATCGGTCCGCTAACCTTAGAGCTTTAGATAACTAACCAAGAACTTCTTTTATATCCATAATACATCTATATCAATGTTGGGCAAAGTCTGTCTAATTCTCTCTTATCATGTATTTTGCTATCCCTAGGGTTAGCAAAATACAAAATCAAAGAGACTTTGCCCAACGTTGATCTTCTATCTTTTATATATCCGCGTCTGTTTGTATGTTGTTTGTTGGGAAGGATCTCCGAAACTAGTGAACCGATTTTTCTGAAATTTTGACAGTGTAGTATTATGTGGCCGGCGGTCTGATTTTAAAACATACAAATATGGATGATCAAACCGACCGATTTTTCTGAAATTTAGACAGTGGAGTATGGTGTGACCGGTAGTTAAAATAGCCTAAAGTTTTTTCTGAAATCTCAAGTGGGCGTGACTCTCCCATATAACTAATATATTAAAAATGACAAATATGAATGACCGAGCGGACCGATTTTTCTGAAATTAAGACAGTATGGCAAGATGTGACTGCTGGTTAAAATAGGCAAGGGTTTTTTCAGAAATTTTAAATATAGCAGATAATGAAGCAAGATTTTTCTGAAATTTAGACAGTATGTTAAGGTGTGACTGGTGGGTAAAATAGGTCAGATTTTTTTTTTAAATATAAAGTTGGCGTGGCCCTCCCATATAAGTCAGATTTTAAAAATTAGAAATATGGATGATCAAACCGACAGATTTTTCTGAAATTTAGACAGTGTAGTAAGGTGTGATTGGTGGTTAAAAACCCTAGGCTTTTCTCTGAAATACCTCCCATATAATTCAGTTTTTAAAAATTATAAATATGGATGATCAAACCGACCGATTTTGCTGAAATTTAGACAGTGTAGTAAGGTGTGATAGGTAGTTAAAATAGGAAAGGGTTTTTTTCAGAAATCTGAAGTGAGCGTGACCCCTCCCATATAACACATATATTAAAAATGATAAATATAGATGACCGAGCGGACCGATTTTTCTGAAATTTTGACAGTATGGTAAGATTTGACCGGTGGTTAAAATAAGCAAGTTTTTTTTTAATCTACAGTGGGCGTGACCCCTCCCATATAAGTAAAATATTAAAAATGACAAATATGGATGACCGAGCCGACCGATTTTTCTTTAATTTTTACAGTATATATTGAGTTACCGGTGGGTAAAATGGGCTACATTTTTTTTTGGAAATCTCAAATGGTCGTGACCCCTCCCATATAAATCATATATTAAAAAATGACAAATATGGATGAGCGATTTTCGATTAAAAATGACAAATATGGATGATAAGATCAAAACGATTTAACATAATTAATTAAAGTTTTAAATGTCGTTATTTTCACACTATAGGATAGTTTTTGGCTTTTTGATTTTTTTACCAACGGTGACCTCGGAATTGGCAAATGGGGATAAAACTCTAAATGTTTTTTTAGTCCAAGTTAGGATTATACATTAAGAAAAGTTTACCGTATTTACCAAATAAATTAATAAAGGATTCAATTTAAAAAATTAATAAAAATATCTCATTATTGTTAATTTTTAAAGGTAATAAGCTAAAAACTTTAACTGCCAACCCGGGCAACGCCGTGTAAAATCAGCTAGTAATTAATAAATTTTACATATCTATCTATCTATATATATAAAACTCTAACGTGACTGACTGACTCATCATCGCACAGCCCAAACGGCTAAAGCTAGAGAGCTGAAATTTTGACAGCGGATACCTTTTTCAAAGTATAGATCCACTCAGACGGGATTTTTGGAAATTCGGCCTCTAAGGAGGTAAAAAGGGAAAAATTAGTCATAGGCCCAAAATTACGTAGACACGTGTTCGGTACTTTTTAGCAGATGGGACAAATAGGGGGTAAAAAGGGAAAAAATAAAATGTTGGTACCTTTTTAAACCCATCTGTATCTTTTGAACCAATCAACAGAGTAACAAAATTCAAAACGGTGAACAAGAAAAAAATATTAGACACGTGTTTGGTACTTTTTTGATTCAGGGTTCAAAAAGGGGGAAAAGCAGGGAAAAAAATTTAGGGTAGGTCCATTTTTCTTTTTCTTTGTATTTCACTTGAACCAATAAAGCTAGAAATAAAATTTATAGAGAGGTCGATTGCCAAGTACAAAATATTAAATACGTGTTTGGTACTTTTTTCAATTAAAAGGGTAAAAAAGGGAAAAACCGGTAACATTATATCGCCTTAACAAACAGCGATAGAAGCGAAGATTAAATTGGTTTGAGATTAGCACTACAAATTAAGGGACACGTATTCGGTACTTTTTTGAAAATCGGCCGCCTAGCGGGCGAAACAGGGTAGAAAAGGGAGAAATTAGTAACATCATATCTCCGAAACCAACATAGACAGAAACAAAGTTGAAATTGGATTTGAATCGCCTAGAAAAATAAGTGAACACGTGTTTGGTACTTTTTTGAAAATGACACTAATAATTATAAAAAAGGGTAAAAACTATATTTTGATACTTTTTTTAACACATATATGTATATCTTTTGAACTAATAAACACAGAAACATAATTTATATCGCAAACGATAGGTATCTAAGAAGTATTAAGTGCGTATTTGGTACTTTTGTGATTAACGGGGTACAAAAGGGTAGAAAAAGCGAAGATATTGAAGGGTAGGTTTTTTGCTCTTTAACTATGGATATCTTTTAGGCTAATGAAGCCAGAAGTATGATTTATCGACTGGTCGATTGACATTGAAAAAAATAAAATACATTTTTGGTACTTTTTAATTTTGGGGGTAAAAATATATCTTCTAAACCAAAAGTTATAGAAACAAAAACTAAAATAGTCTGAGATCAGCACTAAAAATTAAGGGACACGTATCCGGTGCCTTTTTAAAATGCGACCTTTTAAAGGGTAAAACAGGGTAGAAAAGGGAGAAATTAGTAACATCATATCTCCGAAACTAACACCGATACAAATGGAGTTTGAATTGGATTTGAATCGGATGAAAAAATAAATGGACACGTATTTAGTACTATTTTAAAAATGGTACTAATAAGAATAAAAAAGGGTAAAAACTATATTTTGGTACTTTTTTGACCCATATATATCTTTTGAACTAATAAACTTAGAAACACAATTCATATCTTTATATCACAATTTATTATAACTGATAGGCATGAAAAAACTATTAAACACGTATTTGGTACTTTTGCGATTAATGGGGGACGAAAGGGTAAATAAAGGGAAAATATTCAAGAGTAGTTTTTTAGCTTTTTAGCTAAGAATATCTTTTAGCCAGAAGCATAATTTATTGGCTGGTCTATTCATATTGAAAAAAGTAAAATACGTGTTTGGTACTTTTTTATTTTGGGGGTAAAAATCGGAAAAAATATATCTTCTAAGCCAAAAGTGATAGAAACCAAAACAAAAGCGGTCTAAGATCGACACTTTAAATTAAGGGACATGTATTCGGTACTTTTTTTTAATTCGGCCGTTTTGGGATTAAAACAGGGACAAAATGGGAAATATTAGTAATGTCATATCTCCGAAATTCAAAACAATAGGAACGTATTTGGTACTTTTTTGAATATTGTACGAATAAGGGTAAAAACTATATTTTGGTACTTTTTTTAACCCATACGTATCTTTTTAAATAACAAACATAGAGTAGTAGTAGCAGCAAACGTCACAATTGATAAGTAACAAAGAATTATTAGACACGTATTTGGTACTTTTACGATAATTGAGGTAAAAAAGATAAAAAAATATTCAAGGGTGGATTCATATTGAAAAATTATAAGACATGTGCTGTTTAGTGGTTAAACAGAAACAGAAAATGAATAAATTAGTAACATCATATTTCCGAAATTTACATCGTTAAAAACAAAGTTGAAATTGGATTTGGATCATCTTGCAAAAGAAGGGGAAACGAGTTTGATACTTTTTTGGAAATGAAACTAATAAGGGAGAAAAAGGTTAAAACCTACATTTTGGTACTTTTTTAACCCTAAACGTATCTTTTGAACTAATAAACATAAATACTCAATTTACATCACAATTGATAAGGACTAAAAAAATTAAGAAAGTGCTTGGCACTTTTACGATAAATGAGGCACAAAAGAGTAACAACGGGTAAATATTAAAGTGTTTTCTGTTTTTATACCCTTCACCAATAGATGAAAGGGTATTATAAGTTTGTGATTCCGTTTGTAATTTTTATTAGTGATCGTAGACCCCATAAAAATTATACCGATCGACTCAGAATCGGGAGTAGAATCGATTAAGCGATGTCTGTCTGTCTGTCTGTCCGTCCGTCTGTCTGTCTGTTGAAATCAAGTTTCTGAAGCCCCTGGAGGATGGACTTACATAAATTATATATCAGATTTTAGGAAATTCTCCCGCAATGAAAGCTATTAAATTTCATTAAAATCGGTTTATAAACACCGAAAATATCGAAAAAATACCAAAAATTAGACGAAAATTTTAAAATTTTTGATTGAAACACACTTTTAAATAACAAGAGAAAAAAGATACTCCTGGTGTACATGTGATAATATGTTATATATCAGATTGTAAGAAATATTTTCCAAAAGCACTCTGTAAAATTTTGTTAAAATCGGTCCATAAACAACTGAGATATCGCCAAAACACTGAATTTGATGTATCGCAAATTGCCCAAAGTACACATTAGAGAATGTTAGTTGAAAAAATTAAATGCAGAAATAGGAAAAACTATCCTCCTTTAGTACGGACCTACATAAATTTTATATCAGATTTTAGGAAATTCCCCCACCAAGCACGTTATTAAATTTTATCAAAAGCGGTCTATAAACAATTGAGATATCGCCATAACACTACATTTGATGTACAGCAAATTGCCCAAAGTACGTGTCTAAGAAATTTTGTTTACATTTTGTAAGTATTGTTTCAGCGATATCTCAGGTGTTTATGGACCGATTGTGATGAAATTTGACATCGTTCTTTAGGGAGGATTTTCTATATATATACTTCTGATATATATACTCCACAAATCTGATTATGAATACCATTCAAATTGTACCGATCAACTCAGAATCGGCACAAGAATCGATTTCGCGACCTCCGTCCGGCTGTCCGTCCGTCTGTTTGTTTGTCCGTCCGTCTACATGTCCGTCCGTCTACCTGTCTGTCCTTTTTTCTGTTGTAGTCAAGTTTTTGGAGCTCCTGTTTTGTCGATATCTCAGATGTTTCTTTTGATGAAGTTTAATAGCGTCCTTCGGGGGGATTATCTAAATGCTGATGCATTCTGTAATTTGTGGTAGATATAATTTAGCGTTTAAGCGATGGTGTTTTGATCGACAATGTTGAAATTCAGGGTGGGACAATTCAGGAGCTCCACAAATCTGGTTTTAGCAGACAGACACACTGCATTTATCTTAATTTTGTGTCTGACTTTTGAACATTATGATAACATTTGAGAATGTATTATATATCAAATTATAGGTAATCTTCCTAGGAAGTACAAAAATGCAGCTAATTACATGATATCCGTTCAAAACCTACATATGTATGTAAGTATCTCACATATCAACAAAAATTTAAATTTTTTAATTGCAATTGGGAGAAATCCGTTCACGTTTGACAATTGATCCCGTATAACTTCGCCTAAGGCAATCTCTTAGTAGCTAATAAATGACAAATTATAATAGATACGATGATGACATTTAGTATAAAGACGTTGTACAATATTGATATTCAGGACAATAGCGCCTAAAATAAACTTTCTAGAGGGACAACATTTGACAAAAGTATTTCTGATCTCTTGAAAAGTTCGATATTGAAAATGGGCGAGCTCTATTCACATTTAGTGAAATCTCCCATATAAACCCGACCGGGAATCGATTTAATGCTGATAAATTAAATCACATTAAAATTGCACAAAGAACTAGAGCAAAACTTTCCAAACATCCATCGGACAGATCGAAAGAACTATACATCCCAAATATTATTGATGAAGTGTTCATTTTAATTAATTAACTAACTTCAAATTAATAAGTAAACTTTTCCGACAAAGCTGATAACCATCCATTCAAAAGCTATATATTTCAGGTATGTATCTAAAACTAAGAGCGTATACCCTATAATGTTAAGGCTTGTATACATTGACAATCATTGTTAAAGCTTTGACCTAAATCAGTCCGCTAACTTCAGAGTCTTATATAACTAATCAAGAACTTTTACTAGTTGGATAATTCGTACGAATTAAAGTGCACAACCCTCACTGGGCACAGCGTTTTTGGGTTGCATGTCAGAATACTTAAACTTTATCAAATCGATGTGCTATTGCAAATCTAAGGGCATCTACATTTTGAAGCATCTTTTCTGCATGGTTTATCTGGTCTATCGAACTTTATTAAATGTTCGTAAAATATGTTTCTATTTTATTTCGAAGCTACTGGCTGGCTTAAATATGCATTCTCTACTTGTAGTCTAGTAATCATTATCTTTCACAAAGGGACCACTTTAGAACCCAAGTGAAGCTTCCCTAGACATCAGCCACCTGCCCAACCTAACCTTTGGGTGCATAACTATTCTAGATGATGACGCCACCGAAAAGGTTTTCGTTTTCCGACTCTTAATTTTAAAGACTCTTTGCATATAATACTAGTATAACCAAATATTGCTACGAAATACATTAAGTACTTTTGGAACACCATTGGTGAAGGGTATCCAAGATTCGGCAAAGCCGAATATACCACTCTTACTTGTTTACATTGAAGAAGTATAAGACACGCGTTTGGTTCCTTTGTTTAATTTTTGGAGTAAAAAGAGGGGAAAAATCGGTAACATAATATCTTCTAAATCAAAAGTGATAGTAACAAAAATTAAATTGGTCTATGATCAACACTAAAAATTAAAGGACACGGGTTCGATATTTTTTTTATATTTGGCCGCTTATGGGTAAAACAGGCTAGAAAATGGATAAATCATATAATCGGCTAGAAAAATAAGGGGACATAAGGGTAAAAACCATATTTTGATACTTTTTTTTAACCCATGTGTATCTTTTGAACTTATAAACAAATTTTGGTACTTTTTTGACCAATATATAACTTTTGAATCAAATAAAATTTATACCACAATCAATCGATAAACATCAAAATGGTATCAAATACGTTTTTAGTACTTTTTCGAAAAATGGAGTAGAAAATGACAAAAACGGGTCAAAAATTTAAAGGCTTTTTCTTTTTAAACTACGCATATTGTTTAAATCAACAAAGAGGTAGAATAATTTATGGACTGTTCGATTGACATTGAAGAAATATGTGACAGGTGTTTGGTACTTTTTCCAATTAAGTGGTTAAAGAAAAGGAAAATTGGTAATATTATACCTCCTTAACAAAAATGGAGTTAAGATCAGCAAAAAAATATCAGGACACGTATTCGGTATTTTTTTAATTTGGCTGACCTGGGGTAAAAAAGGAAACTTTTGTAAAATATTCAAAATCAAAACCGACAAAAACAAGATTTAAATTAGGTTAGCAATCAAAATTGGGTCGGCGAAAATAAGGGAGGCGTTTTTAGTACTTTTTTGAAAATGGCACCAGTAAAGGGTAGGTACTTATTTTGTCCTATATGTATATTAAGAACCAATAAATATTTAATTTAATTTATATCGGAATCGATAAACTAGTAAAAAAAAATTATTTTGGTAAATTTTGTAACTTTTTAATTGTAACTTTGCCAATTCCAATTATACCGCTAACGAAGTAGCGGGTTCTAATGCTAGTCTTTTATATATACTAGCTTTTAAACCCGCTACTTCGTTAGCGGTACCATTTGAATTGACAAAGTTACAAAATTTACCAAAATAACTTTTTCACTTATTTATCAATTCCGATATAAATTAAATTAAATACTTATTGGTTCTTAAGATGCATATAGGACAAAATAAGTACCTACCCTCTACATTTTCAAAAAAGTACTACACACGCCTCCCTTATTTTTGTAGTTGACCCAATTTTGATTGCTAACCCAATTTAAATCTTGTTCTTGTCGCTTTTGATTTTGAATATTTTACAAAAGTTTCCTTTTTTTACCCGTTGTTTACCCCTGATCAGCCAAATTAAAAAAAATTCCGGATACATGTCCTAATATTTTTATTGCTTATCTTAACTCCATTTTTGTTCATTTAAAAAAATACCAAACACCTGTCACATATTTCTTCAATGTCAATAGAACAGTCCATAAATCATTGATTTATTTATTATTTTATTGATTTAAACAACATGCACAGTTTAAAAGGAAAAAACCTATCTTTAAATTTTTGGCCCGTTTTTGTTCTTTTCGATTGCGGTAAAAATTTTGTTACTATAATAATTGATTTAAAAATTATATATGGGTCAAAAAAGTACCAAAATTTAGTTTTTATCCTTTTTATTCCCTATTTTTAGCTCATTTACGAAAAGTACCTACCAAAAACATGACTTTTTATTTTTCTAGTCGATCTAAATCCAATTTAATTTTTTTTTCTGTCGATATTAGTTTCAGAGATATAACTTTACTAATGTTTTTATTTTCTACCCTATTTTAACCCCAAAACTGTTTAATTTGCAAAAAGTACTGAAAAGTCCCTTAATTTTTAGGGCTGATCTTAGACCATTTTAGTGTTTGTTTCCATCCATTAGGTTTAGAAGATATAATGTCATCGATTTTTCCCTTTTTTACCCCTTTGATTGAAAAAAGTACCAAACACTTACTTTAATTTTCTTCATTGTGAATCGACACATCTCTAATTTATACTTCTGACTTCATTAGCTTAAATGAATATTTTCCCGTTTTCACCTTTTTGAACCCCATTTATCGTAAAAGTACCAAGCACATGTTTAATATTTTGTTAATACTTATTGATTGTGGCATAAAGTGAGTCTTTATGTTTATAAGTTCAAAAGATACGTATGGGTTAAAAAAAAGTACAAAAATATAGTTTTTACCCTTTTTGCCACACATGTCCCTTTCTTTTTCTAGCCGATTATATGATTTATTCATTTTCTAGCCTGTTTTAACCATAAGCGGACATATTAAAAAATAAATACCGAACCCGTGTCCTTTAATTTTTAATGCTGATCATAGACCAATTTAATCTTAGTTTCTATCACTTTTGATTTAGAAGATATTACGTTACCGATTTTCCCCCCTTTTTACTCCGAAAATTAAAAAAAGGAATCAATCAATTCTGCAATGTGAATAGACCCGTCTGTAAATTATACTTCTGTAGTGCGATTCACTAACTTTTAAAACTTTCAAAAGGTTCTACCATTAACAACACATTTTGATGTTTGCACTAACCACTATGTGATTCACTAACTTAGTTTAAGCCACGGTAAAGTTATGTGGCAACTTTGTCAAAATAAGAGAAAAACACAAAGAAGAATAGAAAAAAAAACAAGCCAAAAACTATTTTTGTTGTAAATTTTAAGAACAACTTGAGTAAAATATTAAAAATAATTATTATTTTAAATACATTTTTATTTATTTTGATGATATATGAATACTACTGAATGAATACATACTACTATCAAAAGAAGCCGGTCGTCTGCTGAGCAGCCAAGTCATATAGTTGAATTATATTTGTTGTTATATTCTTATATTATATTTTCTTTAATTATAATTTTCGATTTATATAAAGAAACAATTTTTTAATACACTTTTCTAAATCACTTTTCTTAACCACTTTTCTTTAACATTAAACAGCATCAGAAATGTTGGCGTTAATAAACAACAATTTATTTGTTTATTAATTACAGCTGATTGAAACAGCTGACTTTAAACGTCAACAGAAATCGTTAAAGTGTTAGTGAATAGCTGTGTGGTTAATTTAGTTGTTTAATAATTTTGAAGAAACAATTGTGGTTAAAAAAGCGTAGTGAATCGCACTACTGGCTTTATTTGTTTAAATGATATTCATAGTTTTTACTCTTTTGTTCCTCATTTATCGTAAAAGCGCGAAGCACCTTCTTAATTTTTGTTAGTCCTTATCAATTGTGATGTAAATTGAGTATTTATGTTTATTAGTTCAAGAGATACTTATAGGGTTAATAAAGTACCAAAATATAGTTTTTACCCTTTTGCTCCCTTATTAGTTCCATTTCCAAAAAAAATAAAAAACTCGTGTCCCCTTTTTTTTGCATGATGATCCAAATCCAATTTTAACTTTGTTTCTAACGATGTAAATTTCGGAGATATGATGTTACTAATTTATCCATTTTCTGTTTCTGTTTAACCACTAAACTGCACATGTCTTATACTTTTTCAATATGAATCCACCCGTCTGTAAATTATAGTTCTGGCTTCATTAGTTAAAAACCTACCCTTGAATATTTCCCAGTTTTTATCTTTTTTACCTCAATTATCGTAAAACTACCAAATACGTGTCTAATAATTCTTTGTTACTTATCAATTGTGACGTTTACTGCGTCTCTATGTTTGTTATTTCAAAAGATACGTATGGGTTCAAAAAAAGTACCAAAATATAGTTTTTGCCCTTTTTTCCCCTTATTAGTACCATATTCAAAATAGTACCAAATACGTTTCTCGTTTTTTTTTTCAGCCCATCCGAAGCAAATTTCAACTTTGTTCCTATCGTTTTGAACTTCGGAAATATGACGTTAATAATATTTCCCATTTTTTCCCTGTTTTAACCCCAAAACGGCCGAATTAAAAAAAAAAGTACCGAATACATGTCCCTTAATTTAAAGTGCCGATCTTAGACCGATTTAGGTTTTGTTTCTATCACTTTTGGCTAAGAAGATATATTTTTACCGATTTTTACCCCCAAAAATAAAAAAGTACCAAACACTTATTTTACTTTTTTCAATGTCAATTTACCAGCCAATAAATTATGCTTCTGGCTTCATTAGCCGAAAAGATATTCTTAGCTAAAAAGCAAAAAAACTATTCTTGAATATTTTCACTTTTTTAACCTTTCGTCCCACATTAATCGCGAAAGTACCAAATACGTGTTAAATAGTTTTTTAATGCCTATCAGTTGCGATATAAATTATGTTTCTATGTTCAAAAGATATATATGGGTTAAAAAAGTACCAAAATATAGCTTTTACCCTTTTTTATTCTTATTAGTACCATTTTTGAAATAGTACCAAATACGTCACAATTTATTTTTTTATCCGATTCAAATCCAATTTAAACTTCGTTTGCATGGGTGTTAGTTTCGGAGATATGACGCTACTAATTTCTCCCTTTTCTACCCTGTTTTACCTTTTAAAAGGTCGAATTTCAAAAAAGTACCGAACACGTGTCCCTTAATTTTTAGTGCTGATCTCAGACTAATTTAGTTTTTGTTTCTATCACTTTTGATTTAGAAGACATATTTTTACCCCCAAAATTAAAAAAAAGTACCAAAAATGTATTTTATTTTTTCTTTGTCAATCGACCAGTCAATAAATTATACTTCTGGCTTCATTAGTCTAAAAGATATCCATAGCTAAAAACAAAAAACCTACCCTTAAGCATTTTCCCGTTTTCTTCCATTAATCGCAAAAGTTTCAAATACGTATTTAATTGTTTTTTAATATCTATCTGTTGCGATATAAATTATGTTTCTATGTTTATTAGTTCAAAAGATACATATTAGTTGAAAAAAGTACCATACCATATAGTATGGTACCAAAAGTACCATATAGTTTTTACCCTTTTTTATCCTTATTAGTGCCATTTCCAAAAAAGTACCAAGTACGTGTCTCCTTATTTTCTTAGCCGATTCAAATCCAATTTCAACTTTGTTTGCATCGATGTTGGTTTCGGAGATATGATGTTACTAATTTCTCCATTTTCTACCCTGTTTTACCTTCTAAGAGGTTGAACTTCAGAAAAGTACCGAACATGTGTTCCTTAATTTTAAGTGCCAATCTCAGACCAACTTAGTTTTTGTTTCTATCACTTTTGATTTAGAAGATATACTTTACCGATTTTTACCCCCAAAATTAAAAAAAGTACCAAACACGTAGCTTATTTCTTTTCAATGTAAATCTACCAGTCAATAAATTATACTTCTAACTTCATTAGCCTAAAAGATATCGATGGCTAAAAAGCAAAAAACCTATCCTTGAATATTTTCCATTTTTTTTACCCTTTTGTACCCCATTAATCGCAAAAGTACCGAATACGTATTTAGTTCTCTTTTAATATCTATCGGTTGCGATATAAAATATGTTTCTATGTTTATTGGTTCAAAAGATATATATGGGTTAACAAAAAGTACCAAAATATAGTTTTTACCCTTTTTTATAATTATTAGTGCCATTTTCAAAAAAGTACCAAACACATGTCCACTTATTTTCCTAGGCGATTCAAATCCAATTTCAACTTTGTTTCTGTCTATGTTGGTTTCGGAGATATGATGTTACTAATTTCTCCCTTTTCTACCCTGTTTTGCCCGCTAGGCGGCCGATTTTCAAAAAAGTACCGAACGCGTGTCCCTTAATTTTTAGTGCTTATCTCAAACTAATTTAATCTTCGCTTCTATCGCTGTTGCTTAAGGAGATATAATGTTACCGATTTTTCCCTTTTTTACCCTTTTATTGAAAAAAGTACCAAACACGTATTTAATATTTTGTACTTGGCAATCGACCTCCCTATAAATTTTATTTCTAGCTTTATTGGTTCAAGTGAAATACAAAGAAAAAAAAAGGGACCTATCCTAATTTTTTTCCCCGCTTTTCCCCCTTTTTGAACCCTGAATCATCATCGCCCAGCCCAAACGGCTAAAGCTAGCGAGCTGAAATTTTGACAGCGGGTACCTTTTTCGAAGTATAGATCCACTAAGAAGGGATTTTTAAAAATTCGGCCTCTGAGGGGGTAAAAAGGGGTAAAAAAGGGAAAAAATAGTAATGTTGTATCTCCGGAAGTAAACGTGACAGGCCCAAAATTGAAATTGCGTTCGGATCAGCTACAAAAATAAGTAGACACGTGTTTGGTACTTTTTAGCAGATGAGACAAATAGGGGGTAAAAAGGGTAAAAATAAAATGTTAGTACTTTTTTAAACCCATGTGTATCTTTTGAACCAATAAACAGAGTAACAAAATTCAAAACGGAGCCGGTAAACAAGAAAAAAATATTAGACACGTGTTTGGTACCTTTTTGATTCAGGGTTCAAAAAGGGGTAAAAGCGGGGGAAAAAGATTTGGGTAGTTCAATTTTTCTTTTTATTTGTATTTCACTTGAACCAATAAAGCTAGAAATAAAATTTATAGGGAGGTCGATTGCCAAGTACAAAATATCAAATACGTGTTTGGTACTTTTTTCAATTAAAAGGGGAAAAAAGGGGAAAATCGGTAACATTATATCTCCTTAACCAAAAGCGATAGAAGCGAAGATTAAATTGGTTTGAGATTCGCACTAAAAACTAAGGGAGACGTGTTCGGTACTTTTTTGAAAATCGGCCGCCTAGCGGGCAAAACAGGGTTGAAAAGGGAGAAATTAGTAACATCATATCTCCGAGAAACAAAGTTGAAATTGGATTTGAATCGGCTAGGAAAATAAGGGGACACGTGTTTGGTACTTTTTTGAAAATGACACTAATAACTAATAAGGTAAAAACTATATTTTGGTACTTGTTTTAACCCATATGTATCTTTTGAACCAATAAACACAGAAACATAATTTATATCGCAACCAATAGATATTTAAAAATAATTAAATACGTATTTGGTACTTTTGCGGTTAAAGGGGTACAAAAGGGTAAAAAAGGGAAATATTCAAGGTAGGTTTTTTGGTTTTAAGCTATGGATATCTTTTAGGCTAATGAAGCCAGAAGTACAATTTATTGACTGGTCGATGGGCCTTGAAAAAAAATCTGTAAAGTATATCATCTAAACCAAAAGTGATAGAAACAAAATATAAATTGGCCTAAAATCGGCACTTAAAACCAAGGGACACGTGTTTTACCTTCTTGAAATTCAAGAAGGTAAAACAGGGTAGAAAAGGGAGAAAATAGTAACACCATATCTCCGAAACCAACATAGATAGAAACAAAGTTGAAATTAGATTTGAATCGACTAGGAAAATAAGGCGACACGTATTTGGTACTTTTTTTTGAAAGGGTAAAAACTATATTTTGGTACTTTTTTTTAACCCATATGTATCTTTTAAACTAATAAACATAGGAACATATTTTATATCTCAACCGATAGATATTAAAAAAGAATTAAATACATATTTGGTACTTTTGCGTTTAATGGGGTATTAAAGTGTAAAAAAGGGAAAATTTTCAATTGTAGGTTTTTTGGTTTTTAGCTATGGATATCTTTTAGGCTAATGAAGCCAGAAGTATAATTTATTGACTGGTCGATTGACATTAAAAAAGATAAACTACGTGTTTGGTATTTTTTCAATTTTGGGGGTAAAAATCGGTAAAAATATATCTTCTAAGCCAAAAGTGATAGAAACAAAAACTAAATTGGTCTAAGATCGACACTTTAAATTAAGGGACATGTATTTAGAACTTTTTTTTTAATTTGGCCGTTTTGGGGTTAAAACAGGGAAAAAAATGGGAAATATTAGTAACGTCATATCTCCGAAATTCAAAACGATAGGAACAAAGTTGAAATTTGCTTCGGATGGGCTGAAAAAAAGGAAAAACGTATTTGGTACTTTTTTGAATATGGTACATATAAGGGTAAAAAAGGGTAAAAACTATATTTTGGTACTTTTTTTGAACCCATACTTATCTTTTGAAATAACAAACATAGAGACGCAGTAAACGTCACAATCGATAAGTAACAAAGAATTATTAGACACGTATTTAGTACTTTTACGATAATTGAGGTAAAAAAGATAAAAACGGGAAAATATTCAAGGGTAGGTTTTTAACTAATGAAGCCAGAACTATAATTTACAGACGGGTGGATTCATATTTCAAAAGTATAAGACATGTGCTGAAATTTACATCGTTAGAAGCAAAGTTGAAATTGGATTTGGATCATCTTGCAAAAAAATGGGACACGAGTTTGGTACTTTTTTGGAAATGGAACTAATAAGGGAGAAAAAGGGTAAAAACTATATTTTGGTACTTTTTTAACCCTATACGTATCTTTTAAACTAATAAACACAAATACTCAATTTACATCACAATTGATAAGGACTAAAAAAAATAAGAAAGCCCTTGGCACTTTTGCGATAAATGAGGCACAAAAGAGTAAAAACGGGTAAATATTAAAGTGTTTTTTGTTTTTTAACTATGAATATCATTCAAACAAATCAAGTCAGAAATATAATTTACAGACGGGTCTATTTACATTGAAGAAGTATAAGACACGCGTTTGGTTCCTTGTTTTAATTTTTGGAGTAAAAAGGGGGGAAAAATCGGTAACGTAAAATCTTCTAAATCAAAAGTGAAAGAAAGAAAAATTAAATTGGTCTATGATCAGCACTAAAAATTAAAGGACGCGGGTTTGATAATTTTTTTTTAATTTGGCCGCTTATGGGTAAAATAGGCTAGAAAGTGGATAAATCATATAATTAGCTAGAAAAATAAGGGGACATGTGTTCTGTACTTTTTTGGAAATGGCACTAATAAGGGTAAAAAGGGTAAAAACTATATTTTGATACTTTTTTTAACCCATATGTATCTTTTTAACTTAAAGATTGTGGCGTAAAGGCTCACTTTATGCCACAATCAATAAGTATTAAATAATTTTAAACATGTGCTTGGTACTTTTACGATAAATGGGGTTCAAAAGGGTGAAAACAGGAAGTATTCATTTAAGCTAACGAAGTCAGAAGTATAAATTAGAGATGTGTCGATTCACATTGAATCAAATTAAAATAAGTGTTTGGTACTTTTTTCAATTAAAGGGGTAAAAAAGGGAAAAATCGATGACATTATACCTTCCTAAAGTGATAGAAACAAACACTAAAGTGGTCTAAGATCAGCACTTTAAATTAAGAGACAAGTAGACAGTACTTTTTGCAAATTTAAAAGTTCTGGGGTTAAAATAGGGTAGAAAATGAAATAAATAGTAAAGTTATATCTCTGAAACTAATATCGTCAGAAACAAAACTAAAACTGGATTTAGATCTGCTAGAAAAATAAAAAGTCACGTTTTTAGTACTTTTCGTAGATGAGGTAAAAATAGGGTATAAAAAGGATAAATACTTTTTTGACCAATATATAACTTTTGAATCAAATATTATAGAAATGGTATCAAATACGTTTTTGGTACTTTTTCGAATATAGGGGTAGAAAAGGACAAAAACGGGTAAAAAATTTAAAGGTTTTTTCTTTTTAAACTAAGCTTATCGTTTAAATCAATAACGGGGTAGAATAATTTTTGGACTGTTCGTAGACATTGAAGAAATATGTGGCAGGTGTTTGGTACTTTTTCCAATTAAGTGGTTAAAAACAGAAAAATCGGTAATATTATACCTCCTTAACAAAAATGAAGTTGAGATCAGCAATAAAAATATCAGGACACGTATTCGGTATTTCTTTTTAGTTTGGCTGACCTGGGGTAAAAAAGGAAACTTTTGCCATTTGAAAATGGCACCAGTAAAGGGTAGGTACTTATTTTCTCCTATATGTATCTTAAGAACCAATAAATATTTAATTTAATTTATATCGGAATCGATAAACAAGTAAAAAAAATTATTTTGGTAAATTTTGTAACTTTGTCAATTCCAATTGTACCTAGTGCTTATCCAGTGTCAAGCTAAAATTAATTTATGATAATGAACGCAAAAGTGTATTTTTCTCGTTTTTACTAAGTGATTTATGCGTTGATTACTTGATCAAGTTAATTTTGTAATAAAATTACCCTCTATCAAGTTTCCCCATTGTATTTACTTCACTTAAATGGCCTATATTTACAACCTATTTTAGAATTCTAATTCTTCAATTTCGTAAGTCAAGCTTTAAAAGATTTTCCTCTACTTCTACTTGGCCTTTGCATCGAATTTTCGTACGTCCTTTTTATGAGTTTATTCTGGATCGTTTTTGAATACTTTTCTTGCAGAAGTATTTTTATCCATTTGCACAATATGCTCTAGCCAACGCCGCCGCTGCGGTTTGATGCGTTTTACTAGTCGATATTCATGGTTTATATGATGCAAACTGGTCCAAAGATTTTTCGTAGAATCTTTCACTCAAAAACTCAAAGAATAGCTTCATCTTCTTGTGCAAGTGCCTATCATTCAGCACCATATAATAACACAGGTAGTAAAAGCGTTTTATAGAGCGTGTCTTTAGTTCAAACATAAGGAGCTTTATTTCTTTGCTGCCTGCTTAGGCCAAAATAACATCTGTTGACAAGCATGATTCTACGTTTGATTTCGAAACTTATATCGTTATTTATGTTGACGCTGTACAAAGGTAAACAAATTCATCTACAACTTCGAAGTTTTAGTTCTCACGATCACTCTTGTGAACTTTCTGTTTGTAGAAACTATCAGTTTTATTTTTGATTCATTGACAACTAGACCCATTTTATTAGATTTCTTCTCGATATGTGAAAAGGCGGCAGCTACCTCGTGCATTGTGCGAGGTACGATTGTAGGTAACACAATATTGATGAGATCGCATGACAAACTATCGCCTTGTCTGAATCCCCGTTTAGTTATATTCGTATCGGGCTGTTAAAAGCAGCTTTGTAGTAAACAAAGATATGATATGTATCAATTTGTTTCTCTTGTGTTTTCTCCAGGATTTGATGTAGCGTGAAGATCTGGTCAGTGGTAGATTTACCCGGTCTAAAGCCATGTTATTAGGTTCCAATTATTTCGTTATTTTTGGCCTTTTACCTTTCACACAATAGGGTCGATATTATCTTATATGCAATTGAACGAAGACTTATACCTCTATAATTGGCACTTACAGTTTTATTTAGTTTGTTTGTGGACTGAACAAAGAACACTTAGACTCCAATCGTCCGGCATACGTTCTTCTAACTACATGGTTTTCATAAGCTGGGACATAAATGATTATCAACTCTGCCAGCAAACCATCGGCACCCGCAGATTTATTACTTTTCAGTTATTGTAATTTTAACCTCATTTTGATTTGTTCGGGCATGCCATCTTATCTACATTCATTTGGTACTTACAATTTGCAAAATTTATTAATGTCCAGCTAATTTTTGGGTTGTCAAGCTTTTTTTGCCTTATGTCCAGGTTTTTCCGGGTTTGTGTCTGGCAACCCTAATTGTACCGCTAACGAAGTAGCGGGTTCTAAAGCTGTATATCTATATATATAAAACTCTAACGTGACTGACTGACTCATCATCGCCCAGAACAAGCGGCTAAAGCTAGAGAGCTGAAATTTTGACAGCGGGTACCTTTTTCGAAGTATAAATCCACTAAGAAGGGATTTTTGGAAATTCGGCCTCAAAGGGGTAACAAAGGGAAAAATTAGTAATACTGTATCTCCGGAAATAAACGGGATCAGCTACAAAAATAAGTAGACACGTGTTTGGTACTTTTTAGCAGATGGGACAAATAGGCGGTAAAAAAGGAACACGTGTTTGGTACTTTTTTGAAAATGGCACTAATAAGGATAAAAAGGGGTAAAAACTATATTTTGGTACTTTTTTTTAACCAATATGTATTTTTTGAACTAATAAACATAGAAACATAATCTATATCACAACCGATAGATATTAAACAAGTAAGAGTGGTATATTCGGCTTTGCCGAATCTTGGATACCCTTCACCAATGGTGTTCCAAAAGTAAAGTACAAAATCGTAAGAATATATTGATAATTATATAGTTTCTGATTACTGACTTAGTTGAGCCCCACACAAATGCTTCATATGTATATTAATTTTCTTTTGTTCATACTAAATGTAATTCCTAGCAATATATGGTTATACTAGTATTATATGCAAAGAATCTTTAAAATTAAGAGTCGGAAAACGAAAAGCTTTTTGGTGGCGTCATCATCTAAAATAGTTATGGACCCAAATGTTAGGTTGGGCAGGTGGCTGATGTCGAAGGCAGCGTCACTTCGATTCTAAAGTGATATGTGTCTATTTTACGAACATTTAATAAAGTTCGATAGACCAGATAAACCATGCAGAAAAGATGCTTCAAAATGTAGATGCCCTTAGATTTGCAAGAGCACATCGATTTGATGAAGATTAAGTATTCTGGCATGCAACCCAAAAACACAGTGCCCAGTGAGGGTTGTGTACTTTAATTCATACGAATTGTCCAACTATTAAAAGTTCATGATTAGTTATGTAAAACTCTGAACTGATTTAAGTCAAAGCTTTAACAATGATTGTCAATGTATACAAGCCATAGAATTATAAGGTATACACTCATAGTTTTAGATACATACGTGAAATATATAGCTTTTAAATGAATGGATATCAGCTTTGGCGGAAAATTTATTGAAGATTTACTTATTAATCTGAAGTTAGTTAGTTAGATGAATACTTCAACAATAATATTTGGGATCTATTGTTCTTTCGATCTGTCCGATGGATGTGTGGAAAGTTTTGGTCTAGTTCTTTGTGCAATTACAATATGATTTAATTTATCCGCATTAAAGTAATTCCCGGTCGGGGTTATATGGGAGATAACAGTAAATATGAACCGAGCTCGCCCTTTTTCAATGCCGAACTTTTCAAGAGATCAGAAATACTTTTGTCAAATGTTGTCCCTCTAGAAAGTTTATTTAAGGCGCTATTGCCCTGAATAACGATATTGTACAACGTCTTTATACTAAATGTCATCATCGTATCTATTATAATAGATATATAATTATAATTAATTAGCTAATTAGATAATTATAATTTGTCATTTATTAGCTACTAAGAGATTGCCTCAGGCGAAGTTATAAGGGAGCAATAGTCAAACGTGAACGGATTTCTCCCAATTGCAATTAAACAATTTAAAATTTCGTTGATATGTGAGATACATACATACATATGTAGGTTTTGAACGGATATCATGTACTTAGCTGCATTTTTGTACTTCCTAGGAAGATTACCTATAATTTGATATATAATACATACTCAAATGTTATCATAAAGTTCAAAAGTCAGACATAAAATTAAGATAAATGCAGTGTGTCTGTCTGCTAAAATCAGATTTGTGGAGCTCCTGGAAGGTATACCCATATGTATTTTACACAAAATTTTAGGATATCGTCCCACCCTAAGCTCCAAAAACTCCAAAAACTTGACTACTGTCACGTCCGTATTCCCAACAATTCGTAGTTATTCAAACACATGTAACTTTATTAACTTCAGAATACAGAGTGATCTTTTATTATTTCTTCTTTTATTCTTAACATTCATTTTGGGATGATTACACTAATATAAGGAGTTGCCATATAGTTTTTTTTAATTCATTTAACTCTTTAATACACTACAACTACAACAGAAAAAAGGACAGACAGGTAGAAGGAGGGACGGACAGACAGGTAGACTGACGGACGTCGCAAATTCGATTCTCCTGCCGATTCTGAGACGATCGGTACAACTTGAATGGTATTCATAATCAGATTTGTGGAGTTTATATCAGATTTTAGGAAATCCTCCCATAAAGAACGCTGTCAAATTTCATCACAATCGGTCCATAAATACCTGAGATATCGCTGAAATAATACTTACAAAATGTCAACAAAATTTGTTAGACAAGTACTTTGGGCAATTTGCTGTACATCACAAGTAGTGTTCTGGCGATATCTCAGTTGTTTATGGACCGATTGTGATGAAATTTGACAGCGTTCTTTGAGGATTTCCTAAAATCTGATATAAAGTCCATAAAATTTTAAAACTTTAATAAAATTTTATAATGTGCTTGGCGGGGGAATTTCCTAAAATCTGATATAAAATTTATGTATGTCCGTGCTCCAGGAGGATGGTTTTTCCTTTTTCTGCATTTCATTTTTTTCAACAAACATTCTTTAACGCGTACTTTGGGCAATTTGCGATACATCAAATTTAGTGTTTTGGTTGTATCTCAGTTGTTTATAGACCGATTTTGCTAAAATTTTACAGAGTGCTTTGGGGAACCATTTCCTACAATATATAATATATTATCACATGTACACCAGGAGTATCTTGTTTCTCTTATTATTTAAAAGTGTGTTTCAATCAAAAATTTTAAAATTGTCGTCTAATTTTTGGTATTTTTTCGATATTTTCGGTGTTTATAAGCGGGAGAATTTCCTAAAATCTGGTATATAATTTATGTAGGTCCATCCTCCAGGGGCTTCAGAAACTTGATTTCAACAGACAGACAAACAGGCAGACAGACAGACGGACATCGCTTAATCGATTCTCCTCCCTGAGAAGATGTGCATAAATTCTATAGTTACTACTATTTATACCAGTATTTACTACTATTTCTATTAATACTTTTATTTACCACACTGTTATGTTTTACAATGTTTTTGTCACTTAGACACACAATATTATCATTCGTAAATGAATCCAGTCTTAGATATTTCGTAACATAATTAATTTTATAATAAACAGATAAAATATTAAAATAAAGAATTTATCTTGTTTACATGGTGCCGAAACCTGTAGTGGAATAAAAAAAAAAAGCAACAGCAAGAAGATAAAGCAAATCAATTGTCTGACTTACATTCTAAAATGGCAGACACCTGTAACTTTTTAAGACCGCCGAAGCCATTAGTGATAGAACACGATAAAGATATGGCCAAGGAATGGAAGCTGTGGAAACAACAGTATGAATATTTCGAGGTTGCGACAGGGCTAAATAAAAAACCCGAAAATATACAATTTGCTACGTTTATGTCAGCCATTGGCTACTCAGCAATACAAATTTACAATTCCTTGCCGGCAGCAAGCAACGAAACGCTGGATACTGTTAAACAAAAGTTCGAGAAATATTTTATTTGGGAATTAATTATTCGAACTTTAGAATTGATTGAAAAATTAGGTTTAATCAGGCTTGAGTTCATTTAACTTTCAAATTATTAATTTTGAAAATTTGAAAAGTAATTCATCACTACGTTTAATTGATTGTGTATTCTCCTATTACTTGTTTTGCTCGATCTTTTCACTTGCCGTTGGCATGTAGAGAAGAACAAGACTTTTTGGTTTGATGCTATTTTTGGAATAGTAACAATGTTAACAACATATGTATGTAAGTAAATTACATGAATGTATGTAAATGCAACGTGCCCTTTGCTTTTATTTATTTGGGAATTAATTATTCGAACTTTAGAATTGATTGAAAAATTAGGTTTAATAAGGCTTGAGTTCATTTAACTTTCAAATTATTAGTTTTGAAAATTTGAAAAGTAATTGTGTAATTTACTTACATACATATGTTGTTAACATTGTTACTATTCTAAAAATAGCATCAAACCAAAAAGCCTTGTTCTTCTCTACATGCCAACGGCAAGTGAAAAGATCGAGCAAAACAAGTAATAGGAGAATACACAATCAATTAAACGTAGTGATGTTCGATCAAACTCAATGAGTTAAATTGATGATTATCTCTGAAATTTGACAACTCGACTGTGGTCGAGGGCGCTAAGTGCTGATGACGTCCTGTGGCGGGACAGAAATTGCAATCCACTGAGCCGCGTTCAAAAATAATTTTTTCAGTTTTTCTCCACAATTACTTTTCAAATTTTCAAAATTAATAATTTGAAAGTTAAATGAACTCAAGCCTGATTAAACCTAATTTTTCAATCAATTCTAAAGTTCGAATAATTAATTCCCAAATAAATAAAAGCAAAGGGCACGTTGCATTTACATACATTCATGTAATTTACTTACATACATATGTTGTTAACATTGTTACTATTCTAAAAATAGCATCAAACCAAAAAGTCTTGTTCTTCTCTACATGCCAACGGCAAGTGAAAAGATCGAGCAAAACAAGTAATAGAAGAATACACAATCAATTAAACGTAGTGATGTTCGATCAAACTCAATGAGTTAAATTGATGATTATCTCTGCAATTTGACAACTCGACTGGGGTCGAGGGCGCTAAGTGCTGATGACGTCCTGTGGCGGGACAGAAATTGCAATCCACTGAGCCGCGTTCAAAAATAATTTTTTCAGTTTTTCTCCACAATTACTTTTCAAATTTTCAAAATTAATAATTTGAAAGTTAAATGAACTCAAGCCTGATTAAACATAATTTTTCAATTCGAAATATTTTACACCAAAACTTAACACAACGTTTGAAAGGTATAAGTTCCATAAAATTATGCAGAATGATGGAGAAACCATTGATGAATATATCATCAGATTAAGACTTCAGGTAAAAAAATTGTAATTTCGAGGCATTAACTGATAGTCTCCTACGTGATCAACTCATTCTTAGTATTAAAAGTGACACTATTCGTACTAAATTGCTGTCAGACGACATAACCTTAGAAAAGGCCCTTCAAATTTGCCAAGCCACCGAATTAGCACAAAAACAAACTGCAGAAATACATGGCGAAAGTGATAAAAATGTGAATATTCAATAAAATGAAAAGATTTGATTGTCACAATTGCGGTAAAAATCACACAGTTCGTAACTGTCCAGCCTTTCGTCATGTATATAAGATATGCAAAAAGAAAAATCACTATGAAAGCATGTGCAAGGCAAAGGTAAAAAATAAATTTGCTAAAAACAGGAATGTTGATCTTTGTGAACAAACTGAATATAACGACAGCGATACAGAAAGCGACGTTGACAGTGACGCTGACAGCGATACTGAACTATTTATTGGTTGTATTGCGAAAAATAATGGAAAAGAAAAAGAGAAATTTACAGAAATTTTAACTATTGGAGGGAAAAGTTATGAGATAAAACTTGATACCGGCGCTCAATGCAATGTTTTGCCGAAAAGTGTGATCGATGAACTTAAAATATTCAATAAAGATATAGCTATTAGACCTTGTTGTGTAAAAAACCTAGTGTCATTTGGAAACCATAAATTGAAGGTTGTAGGTGAAGTTTTATTAACATGTCAAATAGGCCAAAAAATGTGCAAAATTTATTTCAAGATCGTGAACGAAAACGCTAAGCCAATTCTCGGAGCAAACTCATGTGAGAAACTGCATTTGATAAAAGAGTACAAGAATTACAAATTTCCGAAAATTTATTTGAAGGTCTTGGGTGCATAAAAAAATTTCGTTTATGATATAGATTTAGTTGAAAATCCATGTTTTTAAATATCTTCAGTAGCGTTGAAAATTCAAGAGCAGGTAAAAGAAGAGCTAGATAAAATGGTAAGCATGGGAGTACTAGAGCCGACTAATTTGCCAACACCCGCTGTATCTCCAATGGTAGTGGTACGTAAAAATAACAAAATTAGAATTTGCATAGATCCCACCAGTGTTAATAAAAATATTAAACGTCGCCACTACCAAATGAACACTTTAGAGGAAATTGCCGCTTAGCTGAAAGGTGCTCAATTTTTTTCAGTTCTTGATTGTAAAAAAGGGTTCTGGCAAATTCCTGTAACAGACCGAACAAAACAAATACTTACATTCTCTACACCTTGGGGTCGGTACTGGTGCAAAAGACTGCCATTCGGAATTTCTTCAGCACCCGAAATTTTTCAATGCGTTATGCAACAATTCTTTTCACATTTACCAAACGTTAAAGTTGCCATAGACGACATATTGATACACTCTGACAATTTAGATGAACTTCGTGCAACTACCACCAAGGTTCTGGATATAATTAAAGCAAATGGATTAAAAATAAATAAAGAAAAATGCAAATTCGAGCAAAGAAAAATCAAATTTCTAGGACATGTTATAAGTAAAACAGGGTTGTCCCCAGATCCAGAAAAAATAGACGCCGTCAATCGGCTTAAACCATCAAGTAATAAAAAGGAGTTGCAAAGGGTTTTAGGTAAATTTACATATTTGAGTAAATTTATCAAGAATTTTTCACACGTTACAGCACCATTACGTACATTACTAGAAAAATCAACATGGTTTTATTGGGATACAGCTCAACAACAATAATTTGATAAATTGAAAGAAGCTATTAGCAAACCACCGGTATTGAAATTGTATGATGTAAACAAAGACGTCAAACTACAGGTTGATTCTAGCTCTTACGCCATGGGTGCGGTGCTGCTGCAGGACGATCAGCCTGTAGCCTATGCCTCCAAATCCCTATCAGAGACACAATCAAGGTATTCGCAAATAGAAAAAGAAGCACTTGCGGTAAAGTTTGGATGCGAAAAATTCCACCAGTACGTCATCTCCATCGAGACTGCTGAAAATCAGATTAAGTTTGTTGACTTACAACCCAAAAATTATATACAAACCAGACATAAAAATGTACTTAGCGGATCCCTTGAGTCGAGATTGTATTAATAAAATCAATAAAGAAGAAGATGAGAATCTTGAAATACAAACGATATTGTCAATGTGTGACAACGAGTTAGAAACTTTGAAACGAAAAACAAAGGCTGATCATATTTGTCTAAAGCTAATAGATCTGACTCGAGACGGCTGGCCAAAGTCTATAGAAGAATTGCCTATCGAGTTGAAACAATACTGGGATTTCAGGGATGAGCTATCAACAAATGATGACGGTATAATTTTTAAAGCCTCTAAAGTTTTCATACCTCTAAAATTGAAGGGAAAAATCTTGAAAGATATTCACACTGGTCACTTTAGTTATGCCAAGTGTGTAAGAATGGCGAGAGAATCAGTATTTTGGCCTCGAATGAGTAAAGATATTCATGATTTTATCCAAAAGTGTGCAGCGTGTCAAGTTTACCAACGTAAAAATACAAAAATTAAAATCGGTGAAAAGGAAATTCGAAATAGGTGCAACCGACCTTTTTCACTTTAATAACAACGAGTATATTGTTTTTATTGACAGCTACTCAGGTTACCTTAAATTTAAAAAACTTAGCGAAACAACTACAAAGCAAGTGATTTTATTCCTAAAAGAAATATTTTCCACGTTTGGTCCTCCCCTTACTTTAGAAAGTGACAATGGCCCTCAATTTTCAAGCAGCGAATTCAAACTTTTCTCATCAACTTGGAAATTCAATCATCGCACCAGTTCGCCGTACCACCCAAGTGGGAACGGCTTGGCAGAAAAGGCAGTGCAAATATCAACAAATATTCTTAAAAAATCAACGTATGACAACAGCGAATACTATTTAGGTCTTCTTAATTACATGAATACCCCACGAGGTAACCTCGGCTCACCCTCTCAACGTCTCTTTGGCCACGCAACTAGAAGTATTCTGCCAACATCAAAAGATGCATTACTTTCATCGGAAAGCCAAAGAATATCAAAATATTTGAAAGATGAGAGAGATAAGCAGAGTGAGTACTCAAATCGTGGTGCAAAAGCCAATACTCCCCAATTTGTTGAAGGCGATACAGTAGTTACACGAACACAAAACCAAAGTACTTGAAACTCAGCTGTCATAAAGGCGCAAATCCATCCTCGCTCGTATATTATTGAAGACGTAAATGGAAATAAGTATCGTAGAAATTCGCAAGACATTCGACTATCTCAAGCTAAAATTACACATGCACCCGAGGTTGTTGTTGAAAAGGATCACCAGGATTCTTCAGTTCCATCCAACGCTACTCAGTCATCAGGCCTCAAAAGCGAACCGTCTTTCGCACTCAGAAGATCCTCCAGAATAAAAACTCAACCACAACGCCTTCAGTATTGCTAATTCATATTAAAAGAAGAGGGATGAGAAGATGTGCATAAATTCTATAGTTACTACTATTTATACCAGTATTTACTACTATTTCTATTAATACTTTTATTTACCACACTGTTATGTTTTACAATGTTTTTGTCACTTAGACACACAATATTATCATTCGTAAATTAATCCAGTCTTAGATATTTCGTAACATAATTAATTTTATAATAAACAGATAAAATATTAAAATAAAGAATTTATCTTGTTTACACTCCCGATTCTGAGTCGATCGGAATTATTACGATCACTAATAAAAAAATAACAAACGGAATCACAAACTTATAATACCCTTTCACCTATTGGTGAAGGGTATAAAAAGAATTAAATACGTATTTGGTACTTTTGCGATTATTGGGGTAAAAAAGGTTAAAAAAAGGGAAAATATTCAAGGGTGGGTTTTTTGTTTTTAATCTATTGATATCTTTTAGGCTAATGAAGCCAGAAGTAAAATTAATTGACTCGTCGATTGACATTGAAAAATAAATAAACTACGTGTTTGGTACTTTTTTAATTTTGAGGGTAAAAATCTGTAAAGTATATCTTCGAAACCAAAAACTAAAATCAAGGGACACGTGTTCGGTACTTTTTTGAAATTCAACCTCTTAGAAGGTAAAACAGGGTAGAAAAGGGAGAAATTAGTAACGTCATATCTCCGAAACCAACATAGATTGAAACAAAGTTGAAATCGGATTTGAATCAGCTAGGAAAATAAGGTCACAAGTGTTTGGCACTTTTTTTGAAAATGGCACTAATAAGGATAAAAAAGGGTAAAAACTATATTTTGGTACTTTTTTTAACCCATATGTGAACTAACAAACGTAGTAACATATTTTATATCGCAACCGATAGATATTAAAAAAGAATTAAATACGTATATGGTACTTTTGCAATTAATGGGGTACAAAAGGTTAAAAAAGGGAAAATAGCAACTGATAGGCATTAAAAAACTATTAAACACGTATTTGGTACTTTTGCGATTAATGGGGGACGAAAGGGTAAAAAAAAGAAAACATTCAAGAATAGGTTTTTTTCAAATACGTTTTTGGTACTTTTTTTAATTTGGGGGTAAAAATATATCTTCTTAGCCAAAAGTGATAGAAACAAACTAAATTGGTCTAAGATCGGCACTTTAAATTAAGGGACATGTATTCGGTACTTTTTTAATTCGGCCGTTTTGGGGTTAAAACAGGGCAAAAATGATAAATATTAGTAACGTCATATCTCCGAAATTCAAAGCGATAGGAATAAAGTTGAAATTTGCGTCGGATCGGCAGAAAAAAATGAGAAACGTATTTGGTACTTTTTTGAATATGGCATTAGTAAGGGAAAAAAGGGGTTAAAACTATATTTTGGTGCATTTTTTGAACCCATACGTATCTTTTGAAATAATAAACATAGAGACGCAGTAAGGTCACAATCGATAAGTAACAAAGAATTATTAAACACGTATTTGGTACTTTTACGATAAATGAGATAAAAAGATAAAAACGGGAAAATATTCAAGGGTAGGTTTTTTTAACTATGAATTTAATTTTATCTAATGAAGCCAGAACTATAATTTACAGACGGGTCGATTCAAATTGAGGGGCTTGGAGCACAAGGGATCTAAGTGACTTTTTTCTAATAATGTGAAATGAAAGGTTAAAGTTAAATTGCAATAAAAAATGTTGGATGCTGTGTGGATTATTATTTTTTAATGAGTAGAGATCTTGAGATATATTTTTAACTGATTATTTAAAAAAATTCCATATTCTGCATTTGCAAATATCCAAAAATTACTCTTGAAGTAAGCATCTAGCACTTATTCCCCTTGTGCTCCAACTTTTTTTTAATTTTTAAATAATTTTACTTGTACCCCAAAATAATGTTATATGTTATATGTAACGTCTTAAAAGAAAACAACAAGGATTTAAATTTTAACACAAAATTTTATTAAGAAACGTAATTAAGGTTGCTTTGTTAGATTTTTTAGTCATCATAGTCAGATTCCATAACATCATCCGGCTCATCTTCATCCTCACTTATGCTTTCGATGCTTTCCGGATTTACATCCATTCCATCATGAGTAAGTGCTTTGAACCATTCGTGGTAAACTGGTGGTATATAGCAAAGAAGATCTTGAAGGTTCTTGAACTTATTAAATTTGATAGGTTTAACACTTTGTTTTGCAGGAAGTTGTGGGAGTAACTGCATGTCTCGGCCAACATTTTTAGCTTTTAAATTTACTGTGGTGAAGTCTTCTTTCGAAAGATCATCTTTGTATGAGAGGTTCCAGGGGTCATCCTTTTCAAAGTGTAACCATTGCATTTTTCGGATACCCGGAACGCTTTTTGTGAAATATCTTAATAAATAATGATGTGCTTTTAACTTACCAAAATTATGAAAAGTTTCAGAGAAATTCTCAATACTATTTTCAGATTCACTCATTTTTAGAGTTCTTTTCAACGAGAATAACAAAAGTAAAACAATTTTTAATATGCTCGATTGCATTATTTGATTTTTCTTTTGTTGGAAACTATTCGCAAAGTGTACTAAGGTTTTTTGATAGCAAGTAATTTTTTGTTATTTATTTAATACTACTTGTGTCCGATCCGCTTCGCTGGCCCTATATAATTTTTTCTTACATTCAAAAACTAACAGTTGCAATTTTTTGAGTTTACTTATTAGAAATAAACATGATTAATTTGTTAATGTAAGTAGATTTAATAATGAATTAATTTACAAATTATCTTATACAAAGTCCAGGTAAATTTCAGCTCAAAACTTTTCTTTGACCCATGTACATAGTCCATGTGAAACATTAATTTTAAAATTTTGTTGGAGCACAAGGGGTTCAAGTGCACATATACCCCTTGTGCTCCAACCAAAACAGGTATTTTAGTTGGCAAGTTTTGATATGGTCGCCATATCTCACTATTGGATGGCAATCTCACTTCCACCTTTTATGCTCCAAATTTCCCTGTACTTCACGAACTAATTCCACATGCTAACTCAATTTTTTTAAAAAAGGCACTTAGACCCCTTGTGCTCCAAGCACCTCAATTGAAAAAGTATAAGACATGTGCTGCTTAGTGGTAAAACAGAAAATGGATAAATAAGTAACATCATATCTCCGAAATTTACATCGTTAGAAACAAAGTTGACATTGGATTTGGATCGTCTTGCAAAAAAGGGGACACGAGTTTGGTACTTTTTTGAAAATGGAACTAATAAGGGAGAAAAAGGGTAAAAACTATATTTTGGTACGTATCTTTTGAACTAATAAACATAAATACTCAATTTACATCACAATTGATAAGAACTTAGAAAAATTAAGAACGTGCTTGGCACTTTTACGACAAATGAGGCACAAAAGAGTAAAAACGGGTAAATATTAAAGTGTTTTTTGCTTTTTAATTATGAATATCATTTAAACAAATCAAGCAAGAAGTATAATTTACAGACGGGTCTATTTACATTGAAGAAGTGAGATACGCGTTTAGTTCCTTTTTTTAATTTTTGGAGTAAAAAGGAGAAAAAAATCGGTAACGTAATATCTTCTAAATCAAAAATTAAATTGGTCTATGATCAACACTAAAAATTAAAGGACACGGGTTCGATAATTTTTTTAAATTTGGTCGCTTATGGGTAAAACAGGCTAGAAAAATAAGGGGACATGTGTTCTGTAATTTTTTGGAAATGGCACTAATAAGGGTAAAAACTATATTTTGATACTTTTTTTAGCCCATAAGTATCTTTTGAACTCATAAACATAAAGGCTCACTTTATGTCATAATCAATAAGTATTAAACAATTTTAAACATGTGCTTGGTACTTTTACAATAAATGGGGTTCAAAAGGGTGAAAACGGGAAAGTATTCATTTAAGCTAAGGAAGTCAGAAGTATAAATTAGAGATGTGTCGATTCAAAAAAGGGAAAAATCGATGACATTATATCTTCTAAACTTAAAGTGATAGAAACATACACTAAAGTGGTCTAAGATCAGCACTTAAAATTAAGGGACCAGTATGCAGTACTTTTTACAAATTTAATAGTTCTGGGGTTAAAATAGGGTAGAAAATGAAATAATTAGTAAAGTTATATCTCTTTTTTAGTACTTTTCGTAAATGAGGTAAAAATAGGGGATAAAAAGGATAAAAACTAAATTTTGGTACTTTTTTGACCAATATATAACTTTTGAATCAAATATTATAGAAACAAAATTTATACCACAATCGATAAACATCAAAATGGTATCAAATACGTTTTTGGTACTTTTTCGACTAATGGGGTAGAAAAGGACAAAAAAGGGTCAAAAATTTAAAGATAGGTTTTTAATTTTTAAACTATTCATATTGTTTAAATCAATAAAGATGTAGAATAATTTATGGACTGTTCGATTGACATTGAAGAAATATGTGACAGGTGTTTGGTACTTTTTCCAATTAAGGGGTTAAAAACAGAAAAATCGGTAATATTATACCTTCTTAACAAAAATGGAGTTAAGATCAGAAATAAAAATATCAGGACACGTATTCGGTATTTTTTTTTTTTTTAATTTGGCTGACCTGGGGTAAAAAACGGGTAAAAAGGAAACTTTTGTAAAATATTCAAAATCAAAAGCGACAAAAACAAGATTTAAATTGGGTTAGCAATCAAAATTGTTTCGGCGAAAATAAAGGAGGCGTTTTTAGTACTTTCTTTAAAATGGCACCAGTAAAGGGTAGGTACTTATTTCGTCCTATATGTATCTTAAGAAACAATAGATTAGATTAATTTATATCGGAATCGACAAACAAGTCAAATAATTATTTTGGTAAATTTTGTAACTTTTTAATTGTAACTTTGTCAATTCCAATTGTACCGCTAACGAAGTAGCGGGTTCAAAGTTAGCCATAAATAAAGATGGAATAATATTTACCAAATATTATTGAAAAGGGACTCAATTAATTAAAAATTAGTCTTCAGAAACATACATACGTATTTTATCATAAACTCATTCGATTATGTACTTTACTTTTTAAACTGAAATAGTTTTTTCTAAGAAAATCTAAAGGCTGTGGTCACTTAAAACTGGACAACTAAACATGCATAAAAATATTTGCTGGCGATTATAAAAATTATTTACTTAAATATGATAATATATGAAAAGAATACCTATCATACGATACATGATATGTCAAAATCGGACTTGTCCTTTCAGAGATATTGTTCTCATACTATGAGCTTATAACCAGATTTTGTATGCTTCTAACAAATCTACAGAAAAACTCAACACATCGAATATTTTAATAAAAAAGATTACGAGTCCTTGAATAATATAAAATTTGAGGATTTTACAATTTGTATTGCGTCCACAATTATGTGACCACTACCTATATACTTAAATAAATTATATATTCAAAATTAAATTCAAAATTAAAAATTTTGTTATTTTTTAACATTATATATACATTTTGCACAGAATTAGAAAAAAAAACTAAAGAAAGTGAAATAAAAATATTGCATCACGCCTATATTTCACTTCAAGTAGTGATTTTTTCCTACTGTGCATTGGTGAAGGGTATCTAAGATAGGCATAGCCGAATGTAACACTCTTGTTTGAACAAAATTTGTTAATATTTCAGTTGTCGGTTGAAATTCTTGCCAACAAATTGAGTTATTATTATGATACAAATAGAGACCCGAAATAATTGTTATTTCTTTTTTTTTCAGAGCAAAAAGATTACGCAAAATGCCTTCTATCTGCATAATGGTTATTTTTAACCAAAAAATTTGTTGGTTACTATAATGGTTATTAAAGACCAAAAAAAAGTTTTTCGTTGATCTAATTCTTATTTCTAACAAAAAAAATATTTCTCTTTTTAATTGGTTACAATGACCAAAATAAAATATATTCCTTGTTAATGGTTAAATTTAATCATTACATCAATTCATTGACATTAATGGTTAAATATGAGCGTTTCGTTTATCTTATAACTGATACGGACCCTGCATACAAATGTATTCTTAATTAATATTCTAATATATGTAGCTCAAAACAAAGTTTTGTCTTTGTTAAACTCATAACTGAAAATACTCGCTCTATACTGGCATTGTTTGAAGGAATCGCTAATATATTAAAAACTGCTTGACCAAGTTCTTTATAGTGATGTGTACCGGCAACATCTTGAAATTTATAACTTTTGGCCAAAATTCAATTAACTACACTGAGTTTTAGTTGGGATATTGGATTTATACATTTATCTGGTAAACGCACTATCATTTCATCTAATAATTGTTTTAAAAAATTTAAACAATTAATTTTTAAATTTAAGTTATCTTGACTGGACAGCTTACAGTTTAGTAGTTCTTCTTCGAATTCTGACCCATAATCGGATTCGAATTCTCATATCATACTTTATTACAAATCATTTATGAGGTTTTAAATTCACAAGTTAAAATTTCCCCAAAAAATTTAAGAAAATCCCCAACCAAATCCTAAATATCCCCAACTTTGGTTCCAAAACCCCATATCTGGCAGCCCTGGTAAACAAATTTATTTTACGCTAGCAAAATAAAAGAGCGTAAGCGTACATGTGAACAGTATTGCCACAACCAAATTATTTATGTAACTAAATTTCCAAATAAAAAACAATAACTAAGTTAAATAACCAATAATAAACCATAAGTATTATAAGTTTGTGCATCCGTTTGTAATCGTAGACCCCAAAAAATTATACCGATCGACTCAGAAGATGGACCCACATAAATTATATATTAGAATTTATTTTTAAATTCTCCTGCAATGAACGCTATTAAATTTTATCAAAATCCGTCTATAAAAACCCGAAATATCGAAAAAATACCAAAAATTAGATGAAAGTTTTAAAATTTTTGATTGAAAAACACTTTTAAATAAAAAGAGAAAAAAGATACTTCTGGTGTACGAGTGATAACATATTATATATCCGATTTTAGGAAATGGTTCCCTAAAGCACTCTGTAAAATCTTATCAAAGTCGGTCCATAAACAACTGAGATATCGCCAAAACACAAAACACTATATTTGATGTATCGCAAATTGCCCAAAGTACACATTGGGGAAAGTTTGTTGAAAAAATGAAATGCAGAAATAGGAAAAACCATCCTTCTGGAACACGGAGACATACATAAATTTTATATAAGATTTTAGGAAATTCACCCGCTAAGCACCTTATTAAATTTTATCAAAAGCGGTAAATAAACAACTGAGATATCGCCAAAACACATTTTGATGTAGCAAATTGGCAAAAGTACGTGACTAAGAAATTTTGTTTACATTTTGTAAGTAGTGTTTCAGCGATATCACAGGTGTTTATAGACCGATTGTGATGAAATTTGACAGCGTCCTTTGCGGGAGGATTTTCTAAAATCTCATATATAAACTTCATAAGTCTGATTGTGAATACCATTCAAATTGTACCGTTTTAAATGTTTATTTTGATGAAATTAAAGAGCGTTCTTCACAGGGGATTGCCTAAATTCGGATGCATTCGGTAATTTGTGGTAGATATAATTTTGTGTTTAAGCGATATTTCAGGAGTTTGGATCGACAATGATAGAATTCAGGGTGGAACGATATCCTAAATTTTATGTAAAATGCATGTGGGTATACCTTCCAGGAGCTCCATAAATCTGATTTTAGCAGACAGACACACTTCATTTATCTTAATTTTATGTCTGACTTTTGAACATTATGATAATATTTAAGAATGTATTATATATCAAATTATAGGTAATCTTCATAGGAAGTACAAAAAAAGCAGCTAAGTACATGATTAGGGTTGCCAGTCAGGCTGGATTTGACTGGATTATCCAGCCTTTTTAGTGTTTGTCCAGTGTGAAGCTAAAATTAAATTTGTCCAGCTAAAAGGTAAAGAATTTAAATTTTTTGAATATTTTTAAAGAAAAACTATTTTTATAAAAAAAAAACAAGTTAGAGCGCTATATATGCCGAACCGAGCGGTATCACCAATGGTGTTCCAAAAGTAAAAGTAAAGCCTATATCAAAAACCTATTAAGGTCAAAGGCGGAGCATATTTTTTAGATCCCGGACGATTCCATTTTCTCCCGATATCGCTGCGGTTAATTACGGTATTCGCCAGTCGGTTTATCAAAAATTTTAAGATTCATAGAAGTAAATTATTAAAGCAAGTTTTTCATTATTAATGTCCAGCTAATTTTTGGGTTGTTAAGCTTTTTTTTCCTTATGTCCAGTTTTTTCAGGATTTGTGTCTGACAACCCTATACATGATATTCGTTCAAAACCTACATATGTATGTATGTATCTCACATATCAACAAAAATTTAAATTTTTTAATTGCAATTGGGAGAAATCCGTTCACGTTTGACAATTGCTCCCGCATAACTTCGCCTAGGGCAATCTCTTAATAGCTAATAAATGACAAATTATAATAGATACGATGATGACATTTAGTATAAAGACGTTGTACAATATCGTTATTCAGCATTTCTGATCACTTGAAAAGTTCGGTATTGAAAATGGGCGAACTCGGTTCACATTTAGTGAAATCTTTCATATAACCCTGCCCGGGAATCTTTTTAATGCTGATAAATTAAATCACATTGTAATTGTACAAAGAACTAGAGCAAAACTTTCGGCACATCCGTGTTACAGATGGGAAGAACTATGCATCCCAAATATTATTGATGAAGTATTCTCCTATGTTAGTTAACTAACTTCAGATTAATAAGTAAATCTTCAACAACTTTTCCGACAAAGATAATATCCATTTATTCAAAAGATATATATTTCACGTATGTATCTAAAACTGAGAGTGTATACCCTATTATTCTAAGGCTTGTTTACATTGACAAAACAATCATTGTTAAAGCTTTGATCTAAATCGGTCCGCTAACTTAAGAGCAGGGAAGTCCAGTAGGAAGAACAATTGTTCCAACGCACAGTGGGTTAGAATAACATGTTTTCTTGGATGAAATCAGGGAAGCTATGTTCGGATAATTTTTCTTTATTTTTCAGTTAATACCATTAAAATAAGTAAAACAAGTAAGAGTGGTATATTCGGCTTTGCCGAATCTTGGATACCCTTCACCAATGGTGTTCCAAAAGTAAAGTACAAAACCGTAAGAATGTATTGATAATTATATAGTTTCAGATTACTGTCTTAGTTGAGCCCCACACAAATGCTTCATATGTATATTCATTTTCTTTTGTTCATACTAAATGTAATTCCTAGCAATATATGGTTATACTAGTATTATATGCAAAGAATCTTTAAAATTAAGATTCGGAAAACGAAAAGCTTTTTGGTAGCGTCATCATCTAAAATTGTTATGGACCCAAAGGTTAGGTTGGGCAGGTGGCTGATGTCGAAGGCAGCGTCACTTCGATTCTAAAGTGATATGTGTCTATTTTACGAACATTTAATAAAGTTCGATAGACCAGATAAACCATGCAGAAAAGATGCTTCAAAATGTAGATGCCCTTAGATTTGCAAGAGCACATCGATTTGATGAAGATTAAGTATTCTGGCATGCAACCCAAAAACACAGTGCCCAGTGAGGGTTGTGTACTTTAATTCATACGAATTATCCAACTATTAAAAGTTCATGATTAGTTATTTAAAACTCTGAACTGGTTTAGGTCAAAGCTTTAACAATGATTGTCAATGTATACAAGCCTTAGAATTATAAGGTATACACTCTTAGTTTTAGATACATACGTGAAATATATAGTTTTCAAGTGAATGGATATCAGCTTTGGCGGAAAATTTATTGAAGATTTACTTATTAATCTGAAGTTAGTTAACTAATTAAGATGAATACTTCAACAATAATATTTGGGATGTATTGTTCCTTCGATCTGTCCGATGGATGTGTGGAAAGTTTTGCTCTAGTTCTTTGTGCAATTATAATTATCAGCATTAAAGTGATTCCTGGTCGGGGTTATATGGGAGATAACAGTAAATGTGAACCGAGCTCGCCCATTTTCAATGCCTAACTTTTCAAAATATCAGAAATACTTTTGTCAAATGTTGTCTCTCTAGAAAGTTTATTTTAGGCGCTATCGCCCTGAATAACGATATTTTACAACGTCTTTATACTAAATGTCATCATCGTATCTGTTATAATAGATAGATAATTATAATTAATTAGATAATTATAATTTGTCATTTATTAGCTACTAAGAGATTGCCGTAGGCGAACTTATACGGGAGCAATTGTCAAACGTGAACGGATTTCTCCCAATTGCAATTAAAAAATTTAAATTTTCGTTGATATGTGAGATACATACATACATATGTAGGTTTTGAACGGATATCATGTACTTAGCTGCATTTTTGTACTTCCTAGGAAGATTACCTATAATTTGTTTTATAATACATACTCAAATGTTATCATAATGTTCAAAAAGCAGACACTAAATTATATCTACCACAAATTACCGTGTGCATTATAATTTAGGTAATCCGCTGCGGAGAACGCTATTAAATTTGATCAAAATAAACATCTAAAATATCGACAAAACAGGAGCTCCAAAAACTTGAATACAACAGAAAAAAGGACAGACAAGTAGACGGACGGACGGTCGGACAGGTAGACGGACGGACGGACAGACAGGTAGACGGACGGACGTCGCGAAATCGATTCTCCTGCCAATTCTGAGTCGATCGGTACAATTTGAATGGTATTTATAATCAGATTTGTGGAGTTTATTATCAGATTTTAGGAAATCCTCCCACAAAGAATACTGTCAAATTTCATCACAATCGGTCCGTAAACACCTGAGATATCGCTGAAACAATACTTACAAAATGTAAACAAAATTTCTTGGACACGTACTTTTGGCAATTTGCTGTACATCACAAGTAGTGTTTTCGCGATATCTCAGTTGTTTATGGACCGCTTTCGATAAAATTTAATAATGTGCTTGGCGGGGGAATTTCCTAAAATCTGATATAAAATGTATGTATGTCCGTGCATTTAATTTTTTCAACAAACATTCCCTAATGCGTACTTTGGGCAATTTGCGATACATCAAATTTAGTGTTTTGGCGGTATCTCAGTTGTTTATGGACCGATTTTGATAAAATTTTACAGAGTGCTTTGGGGAACTATTTCCTAAAATCTGATATATAATATATTATCACATGTACACCAGGAGTATCTTGTTTCTCTTGTTATTTAAAAGTGTGTTTCAATCAAAAATTTTAAAATTTTCGTCTAATTTTTGGTATTTTTTCGATATTTTCGGTGTTTATAAACCGATTTTAATGAAATTAGTCGCTCCGATGTGTGGTTAAGAAGACCTTGTAAAGTTACTTCAACGCTTATTTTAAAGCTGATCGATTCTGGGTAAGTTTTTTGTTTTTCAGTTTGAATATTATTGTAGGAGGGAAATATTTTAGGAGCAGTTTGCCTAACAACATTGTACTGATTTCGTGTTAGTTTAGCTTCTACAAAAACAGCCAAAGCTTTTGTACTCGATATTTTCGAGGTGGGAAGTGGTTGTTTCAATTTTTTTTTTAAATTCATGCCCTTGCAACACTTTTCATATATGGCTCGCAACACTTTTGATTCCTCGACATAACCTTCGCTTTGTAACTTAACCTGTGAAGCATAAAGTAACTCTGGCAATGATACGGTGTCTCTTAAAGTCTTTGTTTTTTATATTTACTCCAACCACTGGACTCGGTAAAACTAATTTCTTTTCGACCACGTTTTGCAGTCGGGCCAAGAGTAAAACCAATAGAGGATTCCAACCAGACTTTATTTTGATTAATAAACCTCATTTCTATTCTATGCGCTCTAGTCCACCTAGATTTAAATTCATAAAAGAAAGCGTCAATTCTTTTATTAAAACCATACATATTATCCTCAGAGCAGTTGGTGCGTTTTTTTATTTCTTCAGCTAAAAATTTCATCTTGTCATTCATTGTTTGAGCGCTTGAATTCATCATAATATCAAATAAGCTTCGACGAGTATAATAGACAACGTTCAAACTTGTTCCTATAAAAAAATAATGCTAATACAAAAAAAAAAATTCAAAAATCCTATTTACCCGATTACTTGAAACTGCACAACACGATCACCATTTGTCAAAACAAAGAATATTATCAAAATAAACAAAAACAAAATATTATTGAAACAACTAAATATAAAATGTAACATGAAAAACAACAAAACACAACACACAAGAACAGCAGCAGTCGCGAGATCAATGTGATTTTTAGATAAATTGACTGCTGCAACACTTGTATTAAATAATGCATAACTTCTAAAAGGCACAAAAGGGCAGCGTAAAATTTTGCAATATAATAGAGGTTTATGTCCCCTTTAATATAAACTAAAAATTATGACACGAATGTGGACAAATAATAACTATATATCCATTTCAAATATAAAAATACTGTAACAATTAAACACTTTTTTTATTTGTTTTTTAGTAATTTATTTTCCAAACGATATTGACTCGTTGACTTCTTAAGCAAAAATTGTCTTAAGATGCCATTTCCCGCCATCTTATTAAAAACAATGTTGCTAACTCTTATTTTTACAGCTCTTACAATAAAGCTATTTAAAATCATTACAGATCGACCAATCTGACCTGACAATCGACCTCGATTGTCAATTTTCTAGGTCAAATTCGTCCTCCAAAAATTCATAATCCTCGCAATCATCAGAAGCATTGCCCTCATCATCTTCTACAAGATCATCAACATTTCCATGGGGTTCCAACCATTTTTTTAACCTGGTGGAGTCAACTACTCCATTATAGGGAATTTGGGTTACCTGACAACCATCAACATCCGTTAGTAGATATCGATCATTACCCAACTGTTCTCGAATGACATAAGGACCGCGATATTTCGATATGAATTTTTTATTCGTTCCCACTGTTGTATCAACATTTTTCATCACAACAAGATCCCCAACCTTGAACAATTTAGCTGGCTTATGGCGCTTCTCAAAGTACTGCTGATTATATATCTGGGACTTTTTCAATTTTCCTGATGCCTTTTCTCTAATCGATTTTAAATCCCTATCAGGGGCAGAATAAGAGTTCAAGTGTTCAGAAATTTCATCAACGACCGTACCCCTCTGATCTACTCCGAATAACATTCTACTAGGAGTCTCGTTAATAGAACTGTGTACACTATTGTTAATGGCGAATTCAACGTCAGTCAACCGACTAACCCAATCACTATGACCTATTGGCTCAGTTAACTTGGCCAACATAGCCTTGATCACCCTGTTCACCCTCTCAACTTGGCCGTTTGATTGTGGAGAAGCAACAGAAACCTTTATGTGTCGTATATTATTCTGCAATACAAAATGTGCAAATTCATTTGACGTGAAGCAGGTACCACGGTCACTAATGACCCTACGTGGACGACTGTAACTTTCAAAATATTTCTTAAGCGCACAGCATGCCTCCTTCGTCCCGGGAGAATTTACCGCATAAAGCTTTACAAATTTAGTAAATGCGTCAATGGCAACTAATATATGCCTACGTTTTGAATTAATCGAAGGAAGTGGTCCGAAATGATCAATATGGATCGTGTCGAAAGGTTCAGGTCTCTTCTCAATGTTGTATAAATTACGCTCATTGTTGCTCGAAGATGAGGAATAAAAAATGCATTTCAGACAATTTCTTATAAATACATTCAACTTCTCGCGCATTTTTGGAAACCAGTAATGTTTTCGTATCTGGTTCATACATTTTTCTATACCCAAATGTCCATATTTCTCATGTACTAATCTCATCACGTTATCCTCAAGCTCACGAGGAACAGTTGCAAGCATCCCTTCACATCACTCCTAAATAACAAACCATTCTCTAACACGTAACCATCCACTTCTCCCTGTTCCAGCCTTTCCAATATTGTTCTAATACTCTCATCACGCGACTGGGTTGTTAAAGTCAACATCACTGCCATCTACAGTACCAATGACAGGCGCCCTGCTTAAAGCATCAACGTGATTCATCATAAGCCCCTTTCTATGTCTAATCTGGTAATCGAAATTCTCCAGTTCAAGCGCCCATCTAGCTATTCGGGGATTCAACTGTTTCTTATTTAATGTTAAGGTTAGAGAATTGCAATCTGTTACTATAGTGAAGGGTATGCCCTCCAAGAAAACTCTAAACCTCCCTAGGGCATAAATTATGGCCAAGGTCTCAAGTTCAAAGTGTAGTGCATGTAGTATAAACATGCATAAACAATTAAACAATTTGCATACCCAAACAAAAATGCAAAGTCAAGTGACTGGTGTAAGGTGTTAAATGAAGTGGGTCACTAGACTTGCATTAAACAAAATTATTGAAATTTGAGTTGTAACTAAAATACTTACAAATAAGTAGGGGAAATATAGATGAAAAATAAACATAGAAATTATTGATTATGAGTAGGAGAAATAGATTATTTTTAAGAAAACATAGAATAAGAAATAGTATATAAGCTAGAACAAATTGTAAATAAAATCAGAAATAATTCAGACTTTAAAAACAGTTGTTTTATTTTCTCTTAAAAACTTCGGCAATTAACGTTGCCATCAAATAGAGCCGACTTCTACTCTAAGGCTCTATAATATTTAAGAGTACTATAGGGCCAAAAAGAAATATATAATTAAAAATCTTTACCTTGACTCTGCAGGGGAGGTAGTCTTAGAAAAATATGATATGGGATGAAATTTACCATCAGCCTTTCTCTGCAATAGGACGGCACCAAATCCCTTAGAACTTGCATCAGTGTGCAACTCCGTTTCATGAAATGGACTATACACTGCCAGAACTGGGGGGCTAGTCAATGCATTCTTCAAATCCAAAAATGCGGCGGTACACTCATCAGTCCACTGGAAAACGGAATCTCGTTTCGTCAACTGAGTTAGAGGCTTAGCCCTCCGTGAAAAGTTTTCCACAAATCTCCGAAAATAAGAAAAGAGTCCCAAACATCTAAGTAATTCCTTTCCGTTAGTTGGCATAGGATACTTGTGAATAGTCTCTATATGACCGTCACTAGGACGGACGCCATTCTCGTTCACCAAGTACCCTAAGTACTCAAGTTCCCTATAAGCGAATCTACATTTTTCCAAATTAAGTTGCAACCCATACTCTCTAACCAGTTTCAGAACCTCTGTCAAAATCAAAAGGTGTTCTTCCCACGTCTCTGTAGCAATACTTATGTCATCAAGATATATTACGACTTTCCCTGCATCAATTAATTCCCTAAATATAGTATTAATGTACCTTTGGAATACTGCGGGTGCATTTTTAAGACCAAATGGCATACGGCAATATTCAAACTGGCCAAGAGGTGTAACGAATGACGTATAGGATATAGAATCATCATGCATCTTGACATGATGGAACCCATTTCGTAAGTCCAAAGTAGTAAAATATTTTTTTCCCCCCAAGTGCGCCAAACAATCCTCAATCACTGGTAAGGGATAATTATCCCTAACCGTAACCTTATTCAGAGCACGATAGTCCACGCACATGCGCAGATCACCATTCCTTCTCTTCACCAAAACGATCGGCGAAGCGTACGGGGATATACTAGGCCTAATCACACCCTGACTTAATAGTTCATCTAAAGTCTTCTTTACCGAATCCTTCTCACGATACGATAGTCTACGTGGTCCGCAATATATTGGAGTATCATTTGTTAAACTTATCTTCATTGAGTAATCCAAAGATCTAGTAGGCTCATTAACACCATTAAAATAACCGCCGATTACAACAGACCTCAATCTATTTGCATCAGCTTTGTCCAACAAAACATCCACATCAATATTGGCAACACACTCTACATTGCATACCTGATATTCTATTTCACAAAAGTCCCTTATATCAACATCGCCTCCATAGTCGCCATAAGCCACATCGTCAGTATCACTTACGTCTAAAACCTCCAATTCGGAGATATCAATCTCATTGTCATCGATTCGTTCGAAAACACTCGAGTAATTTTTATTTAATTTCAATAAACAACTTCCATCCCTGCAATCAATGTGGTGAATGATGGGAACCCTGGAAACAAACCCCTTTCGACAATCATTTAAATCAAAGTTAAGTGCACTGACAATTCTATTATTTAATTCAATATATTTATTTTTTTCATTAAAATCAATTTGTTTTACTTGACATAAATTTATATTCATTTTATACAAGAGATCACGACCAATGAGCAATGGTACAAAGGTTTCTTCATCCGGCAAAACAATTAAATTGTGAGTAAACATACAGTTTCTAAAAATTAAATTACATTCCACGGATCCATAAGTACTTATTTTCTTTTTCCCTACTCCAACATAAGGTGACAAAGTTTTTGAATTACCGATTTCAAAAGGAATTAAGGACTTTTGTACAAAACTAGTTGGGCTGCCGGTATCGAATAAAGAAACACAATTAATTATATCAGTGCACTTATTTTGATGGATGAGGACAATACTTACCGATTGGAAAGCGTCAACAGTTGCAGCATTTTCCTCGTTGCAAGATTCCACAGCAGCTACAGCACGTTTTTTCTTAGGACAATCTTGATGGTAGTGTCCAACCTCAGCACAAATGAAGCAGGAGTTCTGCGGTCTCTTCGGCATCTGACATTGGCTTTGGAAATGGCCAAATTGTGAACAATTGAAACACCGTATTTGTGAGTCGGTTTTCGCGTCCCCAGTTTTCTTTACCGCAGTTGAATTTAATGGAAACTTTGGTTTTGTTGCACCAGTTGATGTTGTATTTTGACTGGAATATCTTTTTTTCTCATATCGCTCCAGCAAAACTTTAAAGTCTTTCATATTTCTGGCACTATAGAGCATAGACACATGTTGTGATCTATCATTGAGACCGTCAATTATTATGTCTGTTCAGTTTTGTTTAAACTGTACTTAGTTTATAATATTCTATTTAAGTAAATAATTCAATATTTGGTATTAAAATCTATATTTTTAAGATTGACCATGCTGTACACTGAAACCTACATTTAGAAAGTGTATTTATACCTGAAATAGTATTATCAGTAAATATTTTTACCTACTGTTGCAGTTGTGTATTCCTGCATATTTAAATGATTAAAGGATCGTTTCTATTTAATTGTAATTTTCCACACAAGAGTGGTGTGTGTAAAGATAAGCTATTTTGGGTATTTACATAAGTATTGAAGCAACACATGCTTGCCACATGTGTTGTTAGATAAATTTAGATAATAAGTATTTTAGTTTAGTTTACCTTAGGCTAAGTTTTTGTAAATAAAGATTAGTTGCAATACTCTAGAGAATCAATCGAGTCTTCTTAATTTTTCGTTCCGCTTAACCTAACATTTTGGTGACCCCGAGAAGTAACACGCGAGTGATACTTTTAAATAAAAAATATATAAAAAAAATAATAATAAATAAAAAATTTTGTATAAAATAATTGTTTTAGAAAATAAAAAAAAGTGCTAAGTGTTAAAAAAAAAAAAATATAAGTGCAATTTTTAAAAAATTTAAAAATATTCTAAATTACAAAGAGTTAAAAAAAAAAAAAATTCGGTTCGGTCGGTGCAAAATATATTAAAAAAAGAAAAGTGAAAAATTAACAAGGTAAGTGTTATATACACATAATTTAATATATTTTTGAAATTAATTTTAAATAAAAAATAAATATATACAATTTTTACCATGGACCCAATGGCCGTCATTAAAGAGCAGGAAGTTTTAGGAAACAAGATTGCTTCTTTGTATAATGCTTTGAGCTCGATAGTTCAAAGTGATGTAGGTAGGCAGGAGTTTAATGAAAAAGTTAAGGAACTAAGGGAATCTTTTAACACCTTTAGTGTAGAGTTCGAAAAGAATGATAGGGAATTGCGACCACCAACTTCCACCTTGCAAAGAAATGCCTATTTTAAAGGCGAATTCGTAGACAAGGTGAGACTTACAATTAAGAATTTTGAGAGTTTATACCAACAAGTAAAAGGGAGAATTGTACAAGAGGAGCAGCAATCCAAGCACTCATCTGTATCCCCTAAAACTTTGGAACAAACCCCAAATAAAGAATGTACTCAAGCAGAGTATAATAAAAAAATTGAGGACAGGCAAATCAGGAAAAATGCTGGACTAGTACGGCAATTCCAATTTGTACTGGACGATTTAGAGTCAAGACTACAGAAATACAATGGCCAGGAAGTGTCAATTGATGTAGTCAAGGACAAATATAAAATTGCAGAGAGTATGTTCCTGCAATATATGGGAGAATTTCCTGACGACGAGCTCACAGAAGTTTTTTATTCACTGAGAGACTCATACCAGGAAATCCCGAACATAGAAAAAACTATAAATTCGCTTCCATTTAAGTTACCATCTATTGAAATTCCAATATTTGATGGAAAATTCACGGAATGGGAGACTTTTAGAGAATTGTTTGAACAGTTGGTAATAACACAGGCAATTCCTAAAACTCAAAAAATGTACATTTTAAAATCAAAATTATCTGGTGAAGCAATAAAAAGAATTTCAAAATTGCCATCCATAGAAGAAAATTTTGATCTTGCATGGAAAATACTAAATGAGTATTATTCTAATAATAGGGCTACAACGTCTTTGTATTTTAAAACAATCGTTGATGCGCCTTATGTTACTTACAATTTAAATAGCGTTAAACAATTTTTGGAAACCACAACAGAAAGTATACAAGCTCTAAATGCGGTAAAAATTGATGCACAAAGTTTGTATCAAGCATTTATGTGTTTTGTTCTTCAGAGAAAATTGGATGAACAAATGCGGATCCAATTTGAGCACCATTTAGGGAAATCGAGAGAATTGCCAAAAGTAGATAATCTCATCGAATTTCTTAGCCAAGTATCATATTCCTTAGAGGCTTGTCAACAATTTGTAGGAAGCGATGCAAAGGCAGCTAATTACAAAGGTAGACAACAAAATCTCTATGATGGAAATAAAATTACAAAATGGCAAGCAAGAAGTGAAGAAACGAAGTCCACACCTTTAAAATTTTCAAATAAATGTATTTTAGGCTGTTCAATAGGACATAATCTTTTTAGGTGCTCGAAGTTCAGAAACCTCTCTATAAATGAAAGACTGGATAGGGCAAATCAGCATAAAATATGCAAAAAATGCCTTAATTCGGGACACACAAAAAACAAATGTGAATCAAACTTCAGTTGTAAAATTTGCAACAAAGATCACAACACTCTTCTACATGACGAACATTTTAATAAAAAAGTAGCAGTTATAAATACTGATGAAGAAGAGGATTGTGCCATGTTGTCAACAGCGATTGTTGAAGTAAAATCCGGAAACAATGAATGGGTAAATTGTCGGGTGTTATTAGATGGTGGTTCGCAGGTTAATATAATAACAGATCATTTTAAAAACAAATTAAATCTAAAAAGTGTAAAAACAAACAAAAGAATTGAAGGGTTGGAGATGAAAACATCTTCAATTCAAGAAAAAATAAAAATAAATATGAGATCAAAAACATCAGATTACGAAGCATCATTTAATGCATTAATAATGAAAAAATTTGTATCTGATGTTCCCACAACAAGAATGGTTGCAGGGAAATTTTCAAAGGATATCAAACTTGCCGATCCGGAATATAATGTTCCAAAGGGTATTGATTTGCTTTTATCCAATCAATTCATTTTTGACCTCATATTAGAAGGAAAAGTTGAAGACAAAGAAGCAGGTACTAAGCTTCAAAAAACTAAATTAGGTTGGGTAGCATATAATATGAAAAAGTCTGAAAAGTTAAAAACTTTAGTTACAACAGACAATTCGAAGTGCGACCAAATACTGCAAAAATTTTGGGAAATGGAAGAAATTCCAAAAATAAAGAAATTTACAGTAGAAGAAACTAATTGTGAAAATCATTTTAAAGATAATGTAAAAAGACTAACGGATGGTAGATTTGAAGTTAACCTTCCGTTTAAAGATTCTATAGAAAAATTAGGAAATTCAAGTTTTATAGCAAGAAGAAGGTTTTATGGATTAGAAAGAAAACTAGAAAAAAAGGCAGACCTTAAAATAGAATATTCAGATTTCTTGAAAAAATATTTAGATTTGGGTCACATGGAACTGATGACTGATAATGAAGCAGTTCGAGGTGGGTATTATTTACCACACCACTGTGTTTTACGACCAGAGAGCTCAAGTACAAAGTTAAGAGTTGTATTTGATGCTTCTTGTAAAACTACGAATAATATTTCTTTAAACAACATTTTACATACAGGCCCAAAATTACAAGATGATCTATTTAATATTCTTTTAAGATTTAGAAAACATAAATATGTATTTTCTGCTGATATAGAAAAAATGTATAGGCAAATTTCGGTTTCAGAAGCTGATAGAAAGTATCAGCTTATATATTGGCGTTGGAATCCAAAAGAGAACCTTAAAACATATGCCTTGAAAACAGTAACATATGGTACTGCATGCGCACCATATCTTGCGGTCAAATGTTTGCAAAAGATTGCAGATGAGACTAAAAATAAATTTAAACTTGAATCTGAAATAATAAGAAGTGATTTTTATATGGATGATTTGATGACAGGCGGAAATTGTCTAGAATCAGTAAAATCCCAAAGAAAAAATATAGATAACATTTTACTAGATTATGGCATGCCTTTAAGGAAATGGTGTTCCAACGAAAAATCTATCTTACAAGATATAGATGAAGAATCAATTGAGGGTAATCTCAATATAGATCCTGGGGCATCTAATTTTGTAAAAACGCTTGGAATCTCATGGGATACACATGCGGATATATTAAGCTTAAAATGTAAGTGGGAAACATCTGAGAGAATATCTAAACGCACCATTTTAGGGGAAATGGCAAGGTTATTTGATCCTCTTGGTCTAGTGGGTCCAGTCATAGTAACTACAAAAATTTTATTGCAGGAGTTGTGGAAATTAAAAATCGATTGGGATGAAAAAGTTCCTGATGAAATTATATCCAAATGGAAAACAATTAAAAACGATTTTGTTTTTCTAAATAAAATTGCTGTACCTAGACACTTCGTTTGTGTTCAACCAGAACATATTGAATTGCATGGATTTTCTGATGCATCTATGAAAGCATATGGTGCAGCCATTTATATAAGATCTGTAGATACCTTTGGAAATATTTATACACATTTAGCAGCATCAAAATCCAGAGTTGCTCCTATTAAAATAATAACATTACCTCGACTAGAACTTTGTGCAAGTGTGTTATTGGTCGAGCTAATGAAATTAGTAATAGAAAGCTTGAAAACAAAATTTACAAAAATTTATTACTATACAGATTCTTCGATTGTTTTAAGCTGGCTTAAATTAGACCCAGCATGTCTGCAAATATTTGTGTCAAATAGGGTGGCATATATTCAGGAAAATAGTCATATAAAAGACTGGAGACATGTCAAATCAGAACAAAATCCAGCCGATATTCTTTCTAGGGGATTATTGGGAAGAGAATTACAAAATAACAAATTTTGGTTTAATGGTCCTGAATTCCTATCAAGCAAAATGGAATATAATTATGATAATAGTTTTGAGATTAAAGAAATACCAGATATAAAAAAAGCAGCAAAAATTTGTATGATTAATAAAAACGATAAACCATTTTTTAATACAATTAATCATAAAAATAATTTTGGGACATATCAGAACATTATTGCTTATGTTTACAAATTCATACATTTAGCTAAGAAAGGAGATAAAAAGTCCTTTGCATACTTTAGGAGGTTGTCATTAACTTCTATTGTAAAATGTATACTAAAGGATAATTTTTCAGAAGAGATAAAATATTTAAAGTCAGATAAAGGTTTGCCAAATACTTCAAATTTAAAAACATTATATCCATTTATTGACGAGAATGGTGTCATTAGAGTAGGAGGAAGATTAGAAAATAGTAGTCTAGCATATGAAGCTAAACATCCAGCTCTTCTTCCTTATAAAAACAATATAGTAGAAATGTTAACAGAATATTTGCATAAAGAACATTTGCATGTAGGACCACAAGGCTTACTAGCCATAATGAGACAACAGTTTTGGCCGCTAAGAGGGCGCCAATTAGTAAAAAAGGTAATCAATAAATGCTACAGATGTTTTAGATTAGAGCCTCGGCACTTACATCAACTAATGGGAAATCTACCTGAAGACCGTGTAATTAGAACGCGGCCATTTTTAAAGATAGGAATTGATTTCTTAGGCCCTATAACAATACATTATAAAGTTAGAGGAAAGAAAACAGACAAATCATATGTTTGCGTATTTGTTTGTTTTGCGACAAAAGCCGTTCATTTGGAAGTAGTGGCGGACTTAACTTCTGCAGGGTTTATAGGAGCTTTAAAAAGATTTGTAGCAAGAAGAGGATGTCCAGCTAAAATTGTTTCCGATAATGGTACTAATTTTGTAGGAGCAGCTAACAGTCTTAATGAAATATATAAAATGTTTTGTGAAAAGGAACATATTGAAAAGTTAAATGAATTTTGTGGTGTAAAGAGTATTGAATGGTTAAATATTCCAGCAAGATCACCACATATAGGAGGATTATGGGAAGCCTGCGTCAAATCCGTTAAAAAACATTTTTATAAAGTGACTCAGGGAATAATGACATACGATGAACTTTATACCTTAATGACACAAATTGAATCGATATTAAATTCTCGACCATTGACTCCATTATCTGACAATCCAAATGATTTAAATGTCCTAACTCCAGGTCATTTCCTTATTGGCGATTCCTTATGTACGATTAGTGATGATTCAACTAACAAAAGTTATAGTGGAATACGAGATCATTGGAAAGCAGTTCAATTAAACTTTGAAGAATTTTGGAAACGCTGGTCATTCGAATATTTGTCCGAGCTACAAAAACGATACAAGTGGAAAAACCCAGTACATAACATTAAGCCGGGTACTCTAGTTCTTCTAAAAGAAGATAATATACCTCCCATGAGCTGGAGGCGGGGGTGGGTCATCCGAACCATAATGGGTTCGGATGGATTATGTAGAATGGTAGACGTAAGGACCAACAATGGGGAAACCAAAAGGTCAATCCACAATGTTTGTCCTTTTCCTACTCAAGAAACCGAAAAGGAAACAACAAACGATTTGTTAGTTGACATAAAAAAGATGGAAAATCCATCTTTAACAAATAATAAAGAAACGGGAAATCCGTCTTTAGATGATAAAAATAAATTAAAAAGAAATTGTAATAATGAAAAAAGAATAAAAAATAAAAATATGCTTATAGTATTTTTAACATTTTTAGCAATTATTAGTCCCATAAAATCACAATTTAATATAAGTAGGTTTGAGAACAAGGCAGGGATATTCTTTGAAAAGGTAGCAACAGTTGGCTTAACGAAGACATCATGGAACATTTTGGTGCACATCAATATAAGTGAATATACAACAGCCATGAAGTCCCTGGATAAAGCAATGTTGTCTATAGCTAAATTAAAGGATAAAGAAGCCGTTTATCAATCATCATCTGAACAGAACTTAAACGCTATATACCAAAGAATATTAAATCGAAACGATATGATAATGTCATCAACTTCTGTAAGACAAAAAAGATCGCTGCTACCTTTTGTTGGTGGCATATATCATTCGCTATTTGGATTGATGGATGAAAATCATGCTGAAGAACTAACAGATAAATTAAAGCAGAATAGCCAAAATGAGGGATATCTGCTGAATATAATGCGAAATCTGTCATCAGTTCAAGACATGACCATGGAAATAATCAAAAATGAAAATAAAGCTGTTTTTAAAAATATTCAAACGCTAAGTGATGCCATACATTCTCTGGAACTAGAAATTCACGAAACTAAAGATGAATCTACTCGAATTAAAGCTGTCTCAAATATTCTTACATCTCTAGAAGTTTACGAGAAAATACAAGATGACATCATTGGAGCAATGTTCAACTCCAAAGGAAGTTTTCTTCATGGAATATTACCAGTAAGAAAGTTCAAAAAACAGATTGAACTTATCAAATCAAATTTAACTAAAAAGCTACGATTGCCGTCTGAACATCCAGTTGAACTAGCTAAAATAGCCAAGATATCAACAAGAACAACAAGCGAATTTGTACTTTTCAACATTCAGATTCCGCTAATAAATGAAGAAGTTTTAAACGCTTATGAAATATATACCTATCCCACAATACATGACGGGTTTTCAATTAGTATACACGTCAACAACAAATATTTCCTTATTGATGAAAGAAAATCTATATACTATATTTTTGAGGATGATAAATTTGAACATTGTCAAAAGATGGAGGAACTTATGCTGTGTCATCTAATTCATCCTCTGTTCAACACTATTTCAACAAGCAGCTGTGAAATTCTGTTATTTTTAAAGTCAAAGAAGATACCAGAAAGTTGTAAGGTTGAAATTAAAAAAGCTTCCAACTACTGGCGACAAATTCATATAACCAACTCTTGGATATTCTCAATAAACGATGATATTTCAGCAGAAATAACATGCCACAAGAAGGTGCAGATAATAAACATTAATGGTTCAAGTATATTAACTATGCAACCTGAGTGCAACTTGGATTCCAATGAAGTTCATCTGCAAGCATATGATGCAGTTTCAACAAAGGTTAATTATGTGTTTCCATCCCTGAACATGTCAATGTTTCTACCTCCAGTCAGTCATCTTAAATTAAAGACTGAATTGGAAATTTATAAAATTCCGGATATACCAAAATCAACAAAAATCCTTGGGTTTCCTATACATCTAGATAGTCATCATGTTACTCATTATGGATTAAGTTTTACAACATTTATTATCATCATTATTATTATCATCATTCTAATTTGGATCATCAAGAAAACCTGCCAGATATCAGCCAAATACTTGCCAGCTACTGTGATGTTACCTCGATTAGCTTAGGGTAGTGATAAGTAAGTAATTTGATTCTGTGTTTTGTTTTGAAAGACTAGGATCTTTCAAGGCCGGCAGAATGTTCAGTTTTGTTTAAACTGTACTTAGTTTATAATATTCTATTTAAGTAAATAATTCAATATTTGGTATTAAAATCTATATTTTTAATATTGACCATGCTGTACACTGAAACCTACATTTAGAAAGTGTATTTATACCTGAAATAGTATTATCAGTAAATATTTTTACCTACTGTTGCAGTTGTGTATTCCTGCATATTTAAATGATTAAAGGATCGTTTCTATTTAATTGTAATTTTCCACACAAGAGTGGTGTGTGTAAAGATAAGCTATTTTGGGTATTTACATAAGTATTGAAGCAACACATGCTTGCCACATGTGTTGTTAGATAAATTTAGATAATAAGTATTTTAGTTTAGTTTACCTTAGGCTAAGTTTTTGTAAATAAAGATTAGTTGCAATACTCTAGAGAATCAATCGAGTCTTCTTAATTTTTCGTTCCGCTTAACCTAACAATGTCGATTAAATCAGTTTCAGGAATTGTAGATCGCATTGCAATTTCTTGCATTTCAATTACATAACGTTTGACTGATTCAGATGGTTTCAGCGTACGAGCTTTTAGTTGACAGAAAACTTCCTGCATCGTAAAAACTTTCCCAAATTCTTGCAAGAGTTCCTTTTTTAGCTCGTCATAAGAGTTGACTGAAATCGTACGCAAGAACAATTTTGCAGTCCCATCAAGCAAACGGCGTGTTGCGATAAACTTCTCAGACTGAGTGCAATCAAACATACAAAAGGCATCTTCTAAATCATCAAACCATTTACGCATATCATATGAGTCGTCCCCACTGAATCGGTGCATCATAGACTCAAATGTGACAAAATCAAATCTTCTTATATTGATGCGGTCAAATTCTTCTCCCATCGTCATGACTTCTCGCCGTCTTTGTAGAGCATTAATTTCTTCGTTTAAACGCTCGATTTCAGCACGGCGGTCATCGTTGTTGGCATCAGTTTCATCATCAGATTTAAGTGTTAGATTCCTTCCTACACCCAAACTAGTATTGACAGCAGGACTAGCATTATTTATGCCAAATGCAGGATTAGACTTCAGAACAGCATCAACGATAGTTTTAATTAAATCAACGGGAACTCCGGGCACGGCATCAGTAAACTTCACTCCAACGGGAACTTCGGGCACAATAGCATCATCATCAACTTCGGATTCCTTGTCGCCAGGCTGACAGATTTCGTCATACAGCTTTCGCAATTCAACTACAGTACTATTTTCGTCGAATTCAACACCAGCTTCTTTTAAAACATCCACAATTGTTTGTTTATTTACGTATTTGGGCATTGTGCTATACCCACACCTGAATTGTAACAATTAAACACTTTTTTTATTTGTTTTTTAGTAATTTATTTTCCAAACGATATTGACTCGTTGACTTCTTAAGCAAAAATTGTCTTAAGACGCCATTTCCCGCCATCTTATTAAAAACAATGTTGCTAACTCTTATTTTTACAGCTCTTACAATAAAGCTATTTAAAATCATTACAATACTATTTTTTTTGCCATTTCCAATATAAATAACTAAACATAGAACACTTCCACACACAATTTGATACACAAATGTTAACGAAGTATTTGCAAAATAACCTGAACTTGATGGCTCCATTGAAAAATTGTTAACTTTTGCAATACTTTTTAAATTAAATAAAATTTTCCACGGGAAAGTTTTCAGTTTTTTCATCCTTTTTTGCACAAAAATTTCTCTAAAGTTTGACTTTGAACTTTTACTACAAAAACACCAGAGCACTTTTGACATTTAATTTAACGACAAGTGATGTAGAATTTTATATACTCAGTACATTGTATGAAAAAGTATTATATGTTAAAGAATTGAAACGAAAAATAAAAATCTTAAATAGCAAAGATTTTTTATTTTAAATTATATAACGAAAACAATTACTTGTGCAAACGACAAAGAAAAAGAAAATATAAAAAACCAAAACATTGTAAATACAGTCAGTGCCAAAAAAACAGACTCATCCAAGCAGTGAATGTTTTAATTTGCCCAATATTGATGTTAGTGGTACTAGTTCAAATAACAAAGTTACTAAACAGATCCAGACAGGTATTGACCGGTACTTTTCCAATCCGAAGCGTAAGTCGAGTCCTACGTCCTTGCGCCAAGAACCTCTCCTTAAACAGGCGAAAATAACCAGTAGTCCATTATCAGGAAATATGTCGGTAAGTAAAAACCGCTTTGAATTACTCGCCCCCCCCCTGAAGATGAAAACCAGGCGCATAGCACGGTTAAGGTACTAAAACCTCCACCCATATTCTTGCGAGAACAAACAAATAACTCTATTGTTAACAATTTATCCCAAATTATAGGCAAGGATAACTTCCATATTGTTTTAATTCGAAGGGGAAATGTATTTGAAACAAAAATCCAAGTTTATTTAGAAAACAATTACAGAAAGGTAATTGATTGTTTTGATTCCAATAATAAAAGCTACTATACATATCAATTGAAAAGTGCTAAAGGTTTAATTGTAGTCATTAAAGGTATAGATAGCTCTGTCCCGATCAATGAGATAAAAAGCGACCTTGAAATCGAAGGTTACGAAGTGAAGTCCGTTCACAATATCCTTAATAAAAATAAAGTTCCTCAACCGCTTTTTAGAGTGGAAATATCTTTTAGCTCTTCCTAGCTAAAAAAAGGTCAACCTCACCCTATCTATAATTTAAGATATCTGCTTAGTCGCAGAATTACTGTAGAAGAGCCAATTAGGCGCAGAGTTCCTCCCCAATGCCAAAACTGCCAGGAGTTTGGGCACACCAAATCATACTGTAAATTGCCTGCAGTATGCGTAAAATGTGGTGATATACACAAGACCTCCGATTGTCCTAAGTCCAAGACGGATTCTACAACTAAAAAGTGCAGTAACTGTGGACAAAATCACACTGCTAACTACCGTGATTGCCCTGTGGGCAACAGGCACCCTCTTCTCGAAGACCTACTACTGCTCAATACCAGGGCTCTTTTTTCCCGTCGCTCCCTGCAATTCCAGATCGTTCAAACAACAGTTCACATCAAGGTAATCCCCCACCTCCAAATGGCTTCTCCTATGCTCATATGGTTAAAGAGGGTCCGCCAATTCAAACTAAAGAATCTCAAAGCTCCATTGAGAAACTAATTGAAACCATGAATAACTTCATGTCTAGTATGCAAAATATGTTCCAGGAGATGATGAGAAATCAAAGCATACCTATGCAGATTTTGTTGGAAAGAAAATGAACCTGTTGAAAATATGTTTTTGGAACGCAAACGGCCTAAGTCTAAGAAAGGAAGTTGAACATTTCCTGCATAAACAGGAAATTGACGTATTACTTGTATCTGAAACCCATTTTACTCTAAAAAATTGTTTTAGAGTAAATGGGTATTTTACATATGATACAAAACATCCAAGTGGAAGAGCATGCGGTGGTACAGCTATTCTAATAGATAATAAACTAAGGCATTTGTCATTGCCTCATTACGAAAAGGAATACATTCAGGCAACATCTGTTAAACTTTTGGATTATAAAATTACTTTGTCTTCCATATATTGTCCGCCAAGATATAACATTAAAAAAGATCAATTCCTTGACTTTTTTGATACGCTTGGCTCTAAATTCATAGTGGCTGGTGATTTTAACGCGAAGCACACGTTTTGGGGCTCACGCCTTATTACGCCTAGGGGTAGAAAGCTGGATGCCGTATCAGGAGGTCACCCAACGTATTGGCCATCAGACTTAAATAATATCCCAGATTTAATAGATTTTTCCGTTACAAGAGGTATAAAAAGAACCAACTTATCCGTCTGCTCATCACTGGACTTATCATCTGATCATTCGCCATCATTTATAACTCTTTGTAGCAGTCCCAATGTAGTTCAAGAAGAAAGACATTTTTATCCAAACAGAAATACAAACTGGTTAAAATATAAAATGTATGTGAGTTCCCACCTCCCACTTAATATTCCCCTCAGGAATCCAACTGACATCGAATCTGCAATTAATACTTTCACAGACATCATCACTAATGCAGCCTGTATAGCAACTCCAATTTTTAAACCGAAGCAAAAGGGTAGCCAGAACATTCCAGAAGATATTCAAAGTCTAGTAAATGAAAAGAGAAGGCTAAGAAGACGGTGGCAAGAAAGTCGATGTCCTGCCTTAAAATGCCGTTTAAATCAATGTCAAAGAAAACTGCATTCCGCATTGAGGATCAATGAACAAAAATCTCTTGACAAGTACTTAAAAAACTTAGATTCCTCTAAGGAAAAAATTTCAACCTATGGAGGGCTATTAAACACATGCAACATCCAATAGCATATGAGTCTCCAATTAGGCTCGAAAATGGTACTTGGGCAAGAGATCTATCAGAAAAAGTTGATGCTTTCGCCAATCACCTAGAAAGGTTTTTTAGACCAAACGAGACAAACTCTAACATAAGCGCTTATATTGTAGATGACATCGTGCTGTCCCCATTAAAATTTCGTCTTCCCCTTCTTATATCAAATATTCAAAAGCTTAATCCAAAAAAGTCTCCTGGCATTGACGGAATTTCTTCGTCAATGATTATCCACCTACCTAATTCGGCTGTAAGAATTCTATTGTATATTTATAACTCGATTCTTCATTTCGGACATTTTCCAATGTCATAAAAGGTATCAGAAATCGTTATGATTCCCAAACCAGGTAAAGATATTACTCAAGTTTCAGCTTATAGACCTGTAAGCTTACTTTCAATTCTATCGAAATTATTCGTAAAGCTTCTTATTTGCACTTTAAGCACACTCGTTAACTGGATGGATATTATTCCGGACCATCAATTCGGTTTCCGTGAATGTCATGGTACTATTGAACAAGTACACAGAATAACAACATTGATCAGGAAAGCCTTTGAAAAAAAAACAATACTGTTCCGCTTTGTTCATTGATATTTCACAAGCATTCGATAAAGTCTGGCACGAAGGACTTATGAGCAAAATAATAAATTTGCTACCAGCAAGTAAACACTAACACTTGAAAAGTTATTTGTTCAATAGAACATTCCGAGTTCGATCCAAAGATGAATATTCGTCTCCTAGAAAAATCGCTGCTGGAGTTCCACAGGGTAGTATATTGGGTCCGTTGCTATATATTATCTTTACAGCAGATATGCCAACTAGTGCTCAAATATACACATCTACTTTCACAGATGATACAGCGTTTATTAGCATTCATTCTGATCCCAAAATTGCCTCTGCATTATTGCAGTCCCATATTCATCAGCTTGAAGTATGGCTAAATACATGGAAAATCAAAGTAAATCCGAGCAAGTGCGTTCACGTAACGTTTACTCTAAGAAGAGACAACTGCCCTGCAATTGAGATTAACAACGTGACTATCCCTGTGAGTTCCCACGTTAAGTATCTTGGTATACATTTAGATCGCCGCCTCACATGGTCGCATCACATTGACAGCAAGATAACTCAGATAAAACTGTAATCCGTAGAACTGAACTGGCTTATTGGCCCACAATCTGCTTTGGGATTAGATTACAAGGTTCTTTTGTACAAAACAATTATTAAACCAATATGGACCTAATGTATTCAGTTATGGGGAACGGCTTCCACCTCGAACATTGCCAAATTACAGAGAAGACAATCCAAGCTCTTACGTTTAATAACTTGCGCTCCTTGGTACATAAGAAATAATAACATTCACAGAGATTTGAATGTTCTCCTTGTCCAAGAAGAGATTAGAAGGTTTAGTACAAAATATATTTCCAAGCTGCAAGTTCACCCGAACCATCTCGCAAGGCAGCTTTTGCAATTTGAAGGTCACCAACGATTAAGAAGGATGGATACCTTGGACCTGGCAACTAACAAATTTTCTCTTAATTCGAATAAATTTTAAATAGAGTTGCACTGGCAACCTCTATATAATGTTAAGTTAGATTAAGATTTTATTACTTGTTATTTTCTTTTCAGAAAGATTCAATAATAAAATATAAGCATTAAAAAAAAATTATATATTTATTTGATATAATTATGTAGGTATTTTGTTTTTTTTTCAATTAAAAAGAGTTTTACAGACTTTCCCATAGGAGATTTTATAAAACTAGAGTTATATTTTAGCGTATGTCTATTAGTTTTGTTTTTTTTTTTAATTAAAAAATGTAATCATGTATTGGAAAACAACGAAGATTAATAATGTCCTTGACTCAAGGAAATCTCAAAAAGCATATCTTTACTTTGCTCTTCCCTTCTTTCAAATTTTGAAATTTTTCATTAATTGGAATTTTTTGTATTTTTTTTTTTGCTTTAAAATTTAAAACGACTTATATGATGAGCCTAGTTTCATACAATCTGATAACCGTATCAAAAGTTATAGACATATAAAATTGGACCACCATAATATCTAAACAAAAGTGAAATTAAAAATTTTAAAGAGCTCTGAAAATTGCATGAGCTACACATTTTCCTAACTCATGCAATTTTCAAAATTTGAACAAAATCGTTCAAAAAAAAATAACTACTTTTTTTTCCAATAAAAAATACATAAAAATACTAAGATATTTTTTGAACAAAACTCCGCTCTACATGTACATTCTTCGCCGCTTCAGCGACAACTGAATAAAATAAAGAAAAACAACCAAATTATTAAGGGTGGATTAGTTGAACTTATCGTGAGGCTGCCTTAACGGCCAACTTAACGTCTGAATTTAGAACAGTTATTGAACAACTTAAAAACTTAAGACGTGCCATTATAATTTATTAATATATTCAGGGGTGTCATAGAAACCAAGTCGGTTTTTAAATTTATCGGTTTTGAAAACCAATACTGGTATTATTTGGTGTTATGAAACCAAGTCGATTTTGTTATTATTGGTTTGAAATCAAACAAAATGTTCGAATCAATTGTTTATGATTTCATTGGAATTTTTTGCGAAACATCAAAAATCAAATAAAAAATAAAATAAAAATGATTAAAAAAAAAAATAATTTGCTATTTGGACAAATGAAGCTTGTATACCCCAACATAATGGAATGACCGAATTGCGGACTGAAAAAAATTTAATCTACCTACACCAAGAAACAAACCACAGCCAATCAAAGGACGATTGTCACTTACATGGGATATCCGTTAAATTGATATGCATTTACTTCGCCAGTACTTTTACACAAAGAATATTCTAGCCTTACAATTTTCCCCATTTTTGAAATTTTTTATGTTTGTCGATAAGGTTCATTGACTCCAAAGACACAGAAAAGTACCAAAACTTGCTTTTATCTTATTACATGATAACAAATTCTATGTAAACTTTTTACCCATCTCTTTTTATTAGAAAGTTAAAGCTAAAAAGTACCAAAAATAATTTTTCTCTTTTTCTCCCCTTTTTTTCGAAAATTACTTACCACTTGTTCTGTTATTTTTGTAGCTGATCCAAACTCGATTTAAATTTTAGTTCTATTGTTTTTAGTTTGGGAATCATATCGTTACTGAATTTACCCTTTTTTGTCCCCCACAAGGCCGAATTATTAAAAATCCGTTCTTAGTAGATCTTTAAATCGAAAAAGGCACCAGCTGCCCAGTAACGCCTTTGATTTAAATAGATATACCAATTTTGAAATGAAATCTGTTAACTGTAAGTTGCTTGGTTTATTTCCAATACTAAACCAATAATATTATTTTCCGTGACACATAAAACCAATACAAAATGTAGTTCGAACATTAATATTGGAATTCATGACACCAATTTAATTTTTTTGTCGTTTTCAAAACCAATACCAATGAAATTGGTTTCTATGACACCCCTGATTATATGAAAAATTAACTATGAACATTATTCATGAAAATTATGCTATAATTTCAGTATAATTATAAAACTACAAATATTATTAAGCGTTTTTACAATGTATTTTTCATTTTAGCGTCCTTCCATATCAACATATTGACAACACTCTTGATTAATGTCACTTAAGAACTTAAGAATTTTCTATTTTCAACAGATTCAGACGTTAAGGTAAAGTGACAGCAGAATTCACTAACTGCTCTAACTGCTTTACACACAATAGAAACGATCAGCTGTGACGTTCCGTTCCGGCGGCCTCACGCTAAGTTCAACTAATCCATGCTTTAGGCACAACCCATTGTGATTTCTGTTTCGCTCAATTTTGTTAATGTATAAGTGAGCAAAATTGTTCTGGTCATTCCTGGTCATTTACATAACTAATCAAGAACTTTTACTAGTTGGATGATACGTACGAATTAAAGTACACAATCCTCACTGGGCACTTGGTTTTGGGTTTCATGCTAGAATACTTAACCTTCCATAACTATTCTGGATGATGACGCCACTGAAAAGCTTTTTATTTTCCGACTCTTAATTTTAAAGACTCTTTGCATATAATACAATTACATTTAATATATTAATATATCAAGCATTTGTGTGGGACTCAACTAAGTCAGTAATCAGAAACTATTGAATTATCAATAAATTCTTACGATTTTGTGGTTTACTTTATGAACACCATTGGTGAAGGATATCCAAGATTCGGCAAGGCCGAATATACCACTCTTACTTGTTTGTATTTTAGTTTTATAATTTAATCTTATTTATTTTTCTTTCATCCCATTTTGAATGGAAATTGAGCATTTTATATTTTTCCTAAAAACTAATAGTGTAAAGTGGTTGGTGCTGGAACCTCCTCAATGGTTTCGGAATCTTTGGAAGTTGTGCCATCATTTAAGTATAACCGTAGTTATATATCTATCTGAATTACATGGGATTCAGCTTCAAATACAAAATTTTTATTTTGTTTTCTTCATTCTAAGTTTTTAAAACGTAAACTAGACACTTTATTTGTTAAAATAAACTATAAAAATTCTGAATCCGTTGATCAGCTCCATAAATATTAAAAAACACTTCAAATTTGTATATATATTTGACTGATTAACGGAATCATGCTCTTAATAGCTTATTTTAACCAATAAAGTGTGTAGTTTACGTTTTAAAAACTTAAAATTCAATTGAATTGCTTTTCTGAAAACTACGCGGTTAAATATAAAACAAGCAACTGTGTTAAATTCGACTATGCCGAATCTTAGATACCCTTCACCAATGGTGTTTAAAAAGTAAAGTACATAATCGGAAGAGCTTATCGTAAAATATGTATGTTTCAGAACACTAATTTAAGTGAACTACCGTGGTTTATACTGCGGCTTAAATTTCTATACATACATACATAAATTTCATATACATATTTTCTGATTAAAAGAAAACTAAAAATCAAAAAACGGTCGCTGTTCTAAAAAGTTCATAAGTATGCAATTTTATCTTAACTTAGTAAGCCGTTGAGTCCCTTTTCAATAATATTTGGTAAATATCATTCCATCTTTATGTGTGAAAAAATTCGTTTATTATGTATTATGGATAAAAAAGATAACTAACCAAGAACTGTTATCTAAAACTCTAAGGTTAGTGGACCGATTTGGATCAAACTTTTGCCAACAATATTAAGGAGTGATTATTTTGTCAATTTATAGAAGCCTTAGAATCTTAGAGTACACGGAATTAGTGAGATTTTTAAATTGCTATCAGACCTATATTAGAAAAGCTTAAGGCTACTTACGTATTATATATATATATATCGAAAAAGTACTTGAATTTATGCAATATAAAAGTTATTGGACTAATTATGATGAATACTTAAGCGATAATAATTGGGAAGTATTATTCTAGCCTAGGTATCAAGGCTATAAGATGTAAACAAGTTCTAGTTAAAGATTTATACTTCACATACCCATTTTTAATGTGCATATATCAGGACTATATTAGAAAGTTAGTGGATAACTAAGTTTATCTACCAAGTAAGAGAACCGATTTAGAAGAGTTCTTCATAAACAATATTTGGAAGGTGTCTTTTATTGAACTATTTTAAAGTAGGCTCGTAATTGAATATATTATACCAATATTTTGGTAAAACAACTATTAGTTTTAGATGTATGTACAAAATAGACTTGCCTAAGGCTGTCAATTTGACTAAATTATTTCTTGTGTAAATTCTAAAAGGACAACCCTCATTTCGATATACAACACTATAATACAACAATTTAATACAAATGAAGTCACAAAAGTTCTATTATTTATTATAAACAAATTGTATCTTGATTCTGGTCTCTTAGCGATACCTCTATTGAAATGAGTTATATCAGAGCTGTACTGTACAATTTGATATATAATACTTTAATATCATACATATAATGGTTTCACAATATTCGAATGTCAGACTACAAATTCATGTCATATGAAATCGAATTGTAGAGCATCTGGAGGAAGTGCGGACATGAAATTATAAAAGTTAGCATAGTAACTAGTATAGTCAGATTTTGTTTCATTGGTTACTATAGTAGAATGCTGTGCTACAATCAATCATACCTATATTCACATATCATCGATTTTAATATTCAAAAAATCAAATAGAAACAAATTAATTACGGGACTCAAATATTTGTCACATAATTGTCACATATGCACCCACATAGCTACCAACAAATTGTTAAGCTAAATTGCATTTGTAATAATAATACAAGTTTTACAAACAACATGCATGGGCAAATTCTTGGGTTTGGGTTTAGTCAGGTAGAATTAAAAAGTAGACGTTGAGCGAGTAAGATCGCTATCAATAATATTAAAATACCTAATAAAGATTTGTAATAAAAATTAAATAAATATTATAATAAAGAATTATATTTAACTAGCGCCCAACTAGAAGGCTCAAGGACCTACAAATATTAAAAGGACATGCGAATCCTCAAAGGACCAAGGAACACGAGCTGCTTGTATTTTTAATTTGATTTAATTAAAAAAGTGTAAGTGATCATTTAAAAAATTTTCAAAGTGGAAATTATTTCAATATTTGAATTGTTAGAAATTCGTGTTATATTTTTGGAATTTAAAAAAATTAAGCCCGATGTTTAAATGTTATTTTGTTTTTCGATTAGTACAAAATTGAAAGTATTTTCGTTTTTATATGTTTTTTCTTCTTTACAAAAGTTTTTGATATAAGTTGTTTAATTTAAGATTCTTGGAAAAGAACAAACAATTTGAAATCGTGTTACTTACTTAATTTTAAGTTATTACGAATATTTTTTTTTAAATATTTCATTTTTATTAAGGAAGATTTTTTTTGGCATTCGTATTAATTAAGTTCATTTAAAGGATTTTGTATTTCTTATCAAGATTTCTCTTCCAAGTCTTTTAGTAAAATTAAAATATTGTCTTACAAAATGTTTCTTAATAAAGATCAAGTATTAGAAATAGTTAATGAGAAGAATAATCAACTAACCGAACAACTAAACCGTTTAACATTGGCGATAAGTCAATTGCAACCTCGTGGCGTTGAAGAATATTTGCCTGTTTCTATTAATCCATCGAGTGAGGAAAATAACTCAAGTTTAGATTTAATAAAGTCTCTTCCCGAATTTAGCGGTGATTCTGTTTCTTATCCGAGGGTTGTGAGAAATATTACATTGCTATAGGAATATTTCGAAACAAAATTATAGGTTCTGCAAACTCCACGCTTGCGTCTTTTAACACAGTGATCAACTTTAAGGCCATTATAGCTAGGTTAGACCAAGAATATGCCGATAAGACACCGTTATATGTCCTGGAGAATGAGCTTAGCATTCTTAGACAAGATAATTATTGGATTTAATATTTGTCAATGATGTATCTGATTGCTATGTTACATGATCTCCTCCTTTAAGTACTCCTGAAGATTGCTATCATCCCACACTCGAATTAAGAATGACAATACAATCTACAACTAAGCATTCTTCTTCAGTCAAAGAAAAGGTTTTTTGTTTTAAATATGCCGATTATGGGATGTTAAATTCTCTTTTAAACAATACGAACTGGGATAATATTTTTTCGTCTTCTATTGGTGTTCATCAAATGACAGAGTTATTTTATAGCAAAATTTATGAATTTTTCGAAATATGTGTTCCAAAACGGAGGAACATATCATTACCTGGTCCGCCATGGAATAACAAATGTTTGGCTCATGCAAAGAATAATAAAAATAAATGGTACAAAAAGTTCCATAAATCTGGCTCTTATTATGACTACTTAAAATATTATGTTAGTCGAGCTGAATATACTAGACTTAATAAATCTTGTTATACAAATTTTTAAACAAAATGAAAAATAATTTTAAACGAAATCCAAGAACTTTTTATAAATTTGTTAATTCGAAAAAGAAAACGACTGGTTACCCTTCTGCTATGAAGTACAAGCAGATTGAGTCAAACTGTGATGACGTTACAAGCAATTTATTTGCGGATTTCTTCTCAACTACATACTCGGATGCTAATTACAATGACTCAGTTGATTATCCATATAAAATAAGTTCAAATCAATCTATTTCTTTACCAGCTATTGATATATCTACCGTTCGCGCTGAACTGAAGAAGCTTAAACATTCGTTCGACTATGGTCCCGACAAAATTCCAAGTAGTGTTTTAATCAATTGTGATGATAATATTGCTATCCAACTAACACTTTTATTTAACATTTCAATTACATGCGGCGTTTTTCCAAAAGTTTGAAAGGATTCGTTTAAAATTCCACTACACAAATCGGGAACAAAGTCTGACATCGCAAATTATCGGGGTATCGCAAAATTAAGTTATATACCAAAATTATTCCACAAAATTATTTCCGATCATTTATCTTACCAGATATTCAATGTTATATCTCCTTATCAACATGGATTTAAAAAAGGTTGCTCTACTACCACAAATCCTCTTCAACTAACGACTGTCATTAACCATTCCTTTCTACAGCAAAAACAAACTGACGTCATTTACACTGACTTCAGTAAAGCATTTGACAAAGTTAACCACCTGCTCTTGAAGAACAAATTACATTTAATGGGATTCACAGATCTTAGTATCAAGTGGATCTACTCATATTTAACCAACAGAAAGCAAGTCGTAAGATTTAATAACTCATTTTCTAGATGCATAAGTGTTCCCTCTGGGGTTCCGCAAGGCAGTCACCTTGGACCTCTACTTTTTGATTTGTTTATAAATGATTTGCCAGAAGTAATTCAGTATTCTAATATTTTGATGTATGCTGATGATGTGAAAGTTTTTCTAAGCTACAAACAAGTGGACGACTATCACTATCTTCAAAAGGACTTGGATTCGCTTTCCAAATGGTGCCAAATTAATTTTATGGAACTCAATATTAGTAAATGTAAATACATGCGCTTCGTCAGGAGTAATCCAATTCAAGTAAACTACACACTTGAAGGCAATCAATTAGAACGTGTAGAATTTGTTCAAGACCTTGGTGTTTTGTTAGATTCTAAACTTGATTTTAGCTCACATATTACCACAATTGTAAATAAAGCCAGAGGTGTGCTGGGGTATATAAAACGCTGGGCGAAAGAATTTAATGAGCCTTATGTAACAAAGGCATTATACACATCACTTGTTAGACCCATTCTGGAGTATGGATCTGTTATATGGGATCCAATATACCAAATTTACTCTGATCAAATTGAATCAGTACAAAAACAATTTCTTCTGTTTTGCCTTCGTAGTTTGCGCTTTAACCTATCAAATTTACCTCCATATACGTTTAATGTACTGTTTAATGTTCCTCAACGCCCATCTCGTCATTTTACACCAATATCAGCGCAATTTTTCAGGGCCAATTATGCCAATGCGGATCCCATAATAAGAATGTGCAATCAATTTAACAAATTTGATGGTCTTATTGATTACTCATTAAGTTCATATGCAATTAAAAGTAAAATTTTATATTCATTAAATTCATGATTTTATAAAATATGTTTTATCTTTTTTTTTCTCAATAAATTTATGTACTTATGTATATTCCAAATGTCTGTAAGGATAATTATCCATAGACAATAATAAATAAATAAATAATCATTCTATAACTGAGTACTACAACAGAGTAGATAGAAAGTTATGCTTTATAATGAATAAACAAATAATGACATATAGCGGAAATAGGGATATTATTGCCACTTTAAATGAAAGCGCTAGAGAGAACGCTTTACGAGTTTTTATATCAGGATTTCGTCGCCCCTTGTGCGATATACTTTTTTCTGCTAGGCCCAAGGATCTTCCAACCGCTCTTGCAGTTGCTCAAGAGCTTCAAACTAATCACAAACGATACAATTTTGCTGAAGCTTTTGCGTTTGGACATACTTGTAAGCCCTATGGGTCAATAATGCCTCAAAGCAGGCAAATTTACCACAATAATCAACCTTATGCGAATAAACACTTCAACCAAAATGCTCCTGATAGATCAACTCCAATGGAAGTTGATAACAATACAAGCTATTATAGGCAGCGTAATAATTTTCCAAGCCTACGTACTCCACAACAACAATATATTAAAAATCAATTTCAACCACATACTTTACCGAATTACGTTCCTATACCACAGCCTTTAAATTCCAATTTGCCAGCTGCTTATAAGCGGGGTCGGGAACAGTTACATTCCGATCGCTCACCTTTTCATAAACTACAAAGGGTAAATTATATGCCAGAAAATTTAGAAACTTTTTCAAATGAGGGGGAAAACCTTAATAGGGACATTGATTTTAAAAATAATTATTATGACGAAAGTCTTCAAAATAACAATCATAACCACAACGATGATGTTGTAGCTGAATATGGCGACGAAATTAATTTTTTAAACTAAAATCGCTCCTACCATTTATTACGAAAAAGTGCCAAAATGGTCAGGAGCTTCGCATTTTAATTGACACTGGTACTTCAAAAAATTATTTAAAACCTTTTCATTTCTTTAAGGAATAAAGCCTTTCGATAAACCTTTCAATTTGAAATCAATAAACGGTAAAAATTTAATTGATAAAAAATGCCTTATTAATGTGTTAGACAATACCTCGACATTCTTTCTGCTTTCAAGCTTAAGCACGTTTGATGGTATTATAGGTTATGATTTTTTTAGACAGATTAATGCAAAAATCGATACTGATAGAGGCTATTTACTTTATCGAAATGGTAAAGTAAAATTACAACATCTTTCATGTGATCAAGTAAATTTCATTTCATTAGATCTGGATACTATTCCAGCTGAATTTCAATCTCAGTTTCGGCAAATAATTAACAAGAACATAAATGCTTTTGCTGACCCAAATAGAGCTTTGCCATATAACACTGCTGTTAAGGGCAGAATTCGTACAAATACTGACGAGCCGATATATAGCAGAAGTTATCCATATCCTATCTCAGTAGCTCCATTTATTAACAATGAAATAAGTACACTTCTTAAAGAAGGAATAATAAGAGTATCTTGTTCGCCTTATATTTCACCTGTTCACGTGGTGTCTAAGAAGGGTTTTGAAGAAGATGGAAGGCCAAAATTGCGAATGGTGATCGATTTTCGAAAAATTAATGAAAGGACAATTCCGGATCGATATCCTATTCCGGATACATCTGTAATTTTGGCCAACTTAGGAAACTCTAAATTTTTTATAACATTAGATCTTAAGTCGGGATTCCATCAGATTATTATGTGTGAAGAGGATAGGCAAAAAACAGCGTTTAGTATTAACAACGGAAAATATGAGTTCTGTAGATTACCTTTTGGGTTAAGAAACGCTCCCAGTATTTTTCAAAGGGTAATCGATGATGTTTTGCGAAGCGATAGGAAAATATTGCCACGTTTATGTCGATAACATAATTATTTATTCTCCAGATGGGGATTCACATTTAAAACACATCGATAGCATTCTCCGAAAACTTGAGAATGCGGGAATGAGAGTGTCGCAGGAAAAATCAAAATTTTTTAAAACCCAAGTAGAGTTTCTGGGATTTTTAGTTTCCGAAGCAGGCATTAAAACTTGCCCGGATAAGGTTCATAACATTATTAATTACGAACTTCCGCAAACACTTCGAGCATTACGTTCATTCCTTGGCCTCAGGGTTTAATATTTGGTAAAATAGTTTTTCATATTAAATTGAGGCTACGGAAAAATATGAAAAATTTTTCATTTTTCAAATGGCATAAACAAAAAATATTTCATTCATAGAGCAATTTTTGTTAGTTTTTTAAAAATATTTTGTGTTTCGAATTGTTGTTGGTAGCATACGAAATAAATATTTTCTGGTAGTAATATTTTTTGGTAGCAAGAATTTTTCATTTCAAAATATTTTTCTAAAAAAATATTTGAACTTAAAATTTATGAAATAAAAAAATATGAGAAATTTTGAAATTGAAACTACCAATAGCAGACTAAAATTTTTTTAACTACAAAATATGAAGAATTCAAATATTGAAACTAAAAAATTTCAAATATTGAATCTAAAAATTTCAAATTAAATTGTTGAAATTAAAATTGCAGACGAAGAATTCTTGAATTGAAAAAATATAAAATAATAAAAAGTTTCAATAACCAAAAACTAAAATTACAAATCGATCATCAAAAAGAAACTCAAATGAAATTTGGAAGATTAAGACAAAAAAATACTTCATATTTGTATTATTTGCTGAAGATGCGAATACAATTAAGAAAAATGTTGATTTCAACAGAAAGATGGACATAGCTAAAACGTTAATAAACGATAACGATAAAACGGTCACCACCATAGGTGGAATCGGTATATTCTGCTGATGTTTGTAACGCATAAAAATATCGCTCTGAGAACCACCTATACCGATCGATTCAGAATCACTCGCTGAGTCGATTTAACGATGTCTGGCTGGATTTTTGTACAAGTATTACTACTTCGGGTACCTCCCATAGGGATGCCTTTCCGAATTAGAGTTTTTGGCCCTTTACAGCCACAAATTATTTGTATTTTAATAATGTTCAGCGTAAAAATATTACCTATGGTAACAGAAATCAGTATACCTTATTTTGTAGGAATTGGCTCATATTTGACAATACATACTTAATATACAAGATACAATCGCAAAAGTCTTTTAAAACCCTTTGAAAGCACAAAAACATGAATTTTTACTTTTATTTTCTTATGTGGACAAAACAAAAAAACAGATTTTTTAAAGAAATGACCGATATCATTAAAATTTATAGAACGAATTATGGATAACGAAAAATCTTCTTATAAAATTATCAATAATTTAAATTTGTCTATAAGAATTTAACAATATTTTTTTAAAGAAGATTGTCGATAACAAAATTTGTATTTTGTATTCAATCATTTATTTTGAGCTTATGACCATTAATTGTTTCTAATTTTTAATTAGGAAATTTTAAAACTGAAGCATTGTATTCCGCAAAATATCTTATTAAGCTATACTGACCATTTTTCGTTTCATCGCGGAAACTGGACCAAACCGGTACACGTACAACTATTAATAAGTAGTTAAAAACACGAATCTAAGTTTGAAGTCAATAGTTAAAAATATTTTCATCCATGAACTGATATATTATATTGATTAGAAATTCGTGTGACCATATAAATTAAACACGACATTCGACGCATAAGTTCGCTGGTGGGTGTTGATTCAATTTTGACTTTACTCAATATAAAAGAAAATGCAAATATTCTGCGGAATACAAGTTTTCATTAGAAAATAGAGGTATGACGTAAATTAGAATTGGCGCTTTACTTTGACTTTGTTATTATTTATTTTAAAAAGTTTTTGTTTTAAATCTTCGATTTTTAAAGTTTTGAATGCTTATATTTTCTAAGTTTCAGAATTTAAAGCCTGCAATCAAGTTTCAATATTATAATTTAAACAAATTTTAAGTTGTAATATTTGAATTCCTCATATTTTGTAGTTTAAAAATTTTTAGTCTGCTATTGGTAGTTTCAATTTCAAAATTTCTCATATTTTTTTAGTTTCATAAATTTTAAGTTTTCATATTTTTTTTAGTAAAATATTTTGAAATGAAAAATTCTTGCTACAAAAAAATATTACTATCAGAAAATATTTTTTTGTTAGCAATTTTTATAGCAAAACTAAAAAAATAGATTTTCCAACTTCTTAGCTTCAATATTTATAGTTTTTTATTGCCGAAAATTATTTGAATTGAAATATTTTTTTTAGTTTTCATTTCAAATTATGAAATATTCAACAATTTTTATACAAAACTCGTAGTAAATTTAAACCCTGCTTGGCCTATCCGGTTATTACCAGCGTTTTATAAAAGATTACGCAGCCATCGTTAAACCCTTGACTGTTTATCTTCGCGGGGAAAACGGACAAGTGGGTGCGCGTAATTCAAAAAACGTGAAAATCGATTTTAATCCTGAAGCTCTTCAAGCCTTTGAAAGAATAAAACAAATTTTAGCTTCAGAGGACGTTTAACTACAATACCCTGACTATAGCCAATCTTTTGAGCTTGCAACAGATGCCTCTTCTACAGCATTAGGTGCAGTTTTGTCTCAAAAAGGTCGTCCAATTACAATGATTTCGCGAACGCTCTCTGCTAGCGAGCAAAATTATGCCATTAACGAACGTGAGCTACTTGCAATTGTGTAGGCATTGAGAAAACTTCGCCATTATTTATACGGATTAAAAGATATAAAAATATTTACTGACCACCAGCCATTAATTTTTGCCATGTCCGAGAAAAACCAAACTCTAAAATGAAAAGATGGCGAGGAGTTTTCGCCAACTTTTCATTTCAAACCTGGAAAGGATAATATAGTGGCGGATGCACTCTCTAGGCAGTTTTCGTATAATTTGAGTGATGTCGCATCCGAAGAAACTGTGCACAGCGAACAGTCCCTAAGTAGAGTGATAAGACAGTCAATTGCCCTATAAACCAATTCAGAAACCAGTTAATTATTTCAAAGTCTAATTCTTGTAGGAAACATACAAAAACACTTTTTGATTACCTTTGATTCTATTGAAAGTTTAAAAAGTATCATTAATCCCAAAGTCATCAACGGTATTTGCTGTGATCTTGGAACTTTAGCTGAGTACAGAATGTTATAATATTGTTTTTTCCTGGCATTAAATTTATTCATACTGAGCATTTCTCGATTGATTTAATCAACAGCGACGATCAAATGGAAGTGATAGCAATGGAGCACAATCGGGCTCATCGCGGATTGCATGAAAACTATCACCAAATTTCTCGTGAGTATTACTTTCCATAGGGGATGTTGGATACCATGTAACGGTTCTGATCGGTTTAACTTGGTAAACCCAGGCTAATCTTGTTTCCAGGTTCACACCAGTAAGCGAAAGGCTAGCGACAATACGCGTCAAGGCTAAGTACTTCCATCTGAGTTTAATTTGTGCTCCCGCTCCAACAGAGGAGAAAGATGATGATGTAAAGGAAGCCTTTTATGAACAACTTGAGGAAGTTTACGATAGCTGCCCTAATCACTACGTTAAGATAATACTGGGTGATTTTAACGCAAAGTTAGCGCATGAAAGTTGTTTTGATCCTACTGTTGGTAAATTTAGTCTACACAGCGTAACCACTGACAATGGTATGAGATTAATCTCCTTTGCGGCTGCTCGCAATATGGTCGTGAGCAGCACCAGATTTCCACACCTCAATATACACAAGGCTACATGGGTGTCTCCTGATCAACGAACGAAAAATCAAATAGACCATATTTTAGTTGATGGAAGACACTCATCAAGTGTGTTAGATGTGCGTTCCATGCGTGGAGCTAACATAGACTCCGATCACTACCTTGTTGTTGCCAAGGTGAAGAAGCGCAAAAGAAGTATGACGTAAGCGCAAAAGAAGTATGACGTAAAGAAATTAAAATCTCAGCAAATTGCCACTGATTACACCAAAAGAACAACTCAATTGCTAAGAGAGAATAACTCTGGCTCAAACGATATATACACGCTATGGCAACATATTGCCAACTCCATGAAGTCTGCTGCAAAATCGGCAATAGGGTACCAAAGCCCTCATGCTAAAAACTCTTGGTACGACGAGGAGTGCCGCAACGCCACTGCTGAGAAAAATGCGCCTACAGGGCAACTCTGCAGTCAGCAGCTACTCGTGGATGTTTAGAAAGATATCGGGAGAAAAAGATTGAAGAAAAACGATTATTCCGCAAAAAAAAGAAAGATATGGAGAGACGTGTGTTTGAGGAGATTGAGTTGTATAGGACACAAAATGAAATCCGTAAATTTTACCAAAAAATTAAGCATCAGACGGATGGTTATAGCAACTGTATCCTTTCCTGTAAGGACGACCAAGGAAATCTGGTCACAGATAAAGAAAGCGTATTGAAACTGTGGAAGGAGCACTTTTGCAAGTTGTTGGTTGCAAATGAAAGCGACCAAGATGACACGCCTGAACAAATCAACGATGACGGCGTTATATGTCCACCACCCAAATTGAACGAGGTTAGAACTGCAATAGCGCGATTAAAAAATAATAAAGCTGCTGGTGCCGATGGTTTGCCAGCAGAGCTTTTTAAGGCTGGAGGTGATGAGCTGATAAAGTATATGTCCCGGCTCCTAGAATACATATGGTCAGAAGAACACATGCCGGACGATTGGAATCTCAGTGTCCTTTGTCCAGTCCACAAAAAAGGAGATAAAACTGTATGTGCAAATTATAGAGGGATAAGCCTCCTCTCAATTGCATATAAGACTTTATCGACCATACTGTGTGAAAGGCTAAAGTCCAAAGTAAAGGAAATAATTGGGACATACCAATGTGGCTTTAGACCAGGTAAATCAACCACTGACCAGATCTTTACTCTACGTCAAATCCTAGAGAAGACCCAGGAGAAACAAATCGATACGTATCATCTCTTTGTTGACTACAAAGCTGCTTTTGACAGCCCGATACGGAAGAAGGTGTTTGAAGCAATGTCTGAGTTCGGCATCCCTACGAAGCTTATAAAGTTATGCAGGATGATACTTACTAATACAACATCATCTGTTAAGATAGGTAAGAACCTATCAGAGTCCTTCATAACTAAACGGGGATTCAGGCAAGGTGACAGTTTATCTTGTGACCTCTTCAATATTGCGTTAGAGAAAATCTTGCTAGATGCAGCAGTTAATACAACAGGAACAATTTTCAATAGAAAACATATGCTACTCGCGCTTCCCGATGACATTGATATTATAGGACGCACTCTACGCGAGGTAACTGCCGCCTTTTCCAATATCGAGAAGGAATCAAACAAAATGGGTCTAGCTGTAAATGAATCAAAAACAAAACTGATGGTTTCTACAGGCAGACAGACCACTAGAATTGGATCACATGTGTCCGTTGAGAACTATAGCTTCGAGGTTGTAAACGAATTTGTATACCTTGGTACCGCTGTGAACATCAACAACGATATAAGCTTTGAAATCAAACGTAGAATCATACTTGCCAATCGATGCTATTTTGGACTAAGCAAACAGCTAAGAAATAAAGTCCTCTCTGTAAGAACTAAAATCACGCTCTATAAAACGTTCATACTACCCGTGTTATTGTATGGTGCTGAATCATGGGCACTTGCACAGACAGATGAAGCTATCCTTGGAGTATTTGAGAGGAAAATTCTACGAAGAATCTTTAGACCAGTCTGCGTCAACAATGAGTATCGACATCGAATGAACCATGAGCTGTATGAGTTATACGCTGACATCGACATAGTAAAACGCATTAAGCAACAGCGTTGGCTAGGACATGTTGTGCGAATGGATGAAAATACTCCGGCAAGAAAAGTCTTCGATAATGATCCAGAGGGAACACGTAGAAGAGGGCGTCCAAAACTTCGATGGAAAGACCAAGTAGAAGAAAATCTTTTGAAACTTGGTATACGAAATTGGAGAATATGCGCACAAGATAGAGGTGCTTGGAATTCTAAAATATGCTCGGCCTTTGACCTAAACAGGTTGTAATTACAGGCCATTTAAGTAAGTAAGAAAGTAAGTATTACTTTCCTGGCATAAAAAAATTATTAAAATCAATGATAGCAAATTGCAAGATATGTTTACAAAATAAGTATCAACGAAGACCTCCCGATCATGGAATAGGCAAAACACCAATTCCGCACCTCCCAGGAGAAATTCTACATATAGATATTTTTATAACTGAAGGCAATTGATTTTAACGTGCATAGACAAATTTTCTAAGTTCGCTATTGTAAAACCTATAATTTCAAGGGCTACTGTTGATATTAAATATGCTTTGTTAGAAATTTTATTGGTATTCAATAACACCAAACTTATCGTTTCTGATAACGAAAAGGACTTTCGATCCAATGCGGTTAAAGTTTTACTAAGGGATAGTTTTTCAATAGACCAATATTTTATACCTACTTTACACAGCGAAAGTAATGGTCAGGTTGAAAGGTTCCACTCCACATTATTAGAAATTGCGCGTTGTATTATGGAGCAGCAAAAGATAGACGATACTATTAATCTAATAATTTAAGCAACGCACAAATATAATTGTAGCTACCACTCTGTCATCAATGCTAGACCAACTGATATATTTCATAATTGTTCGACAGAAAAGTTAGATATAATAAGGGAAAAGTTATCCGAAACTCAGGAAAAGACTTTAAAGAGAAACAATCAGGGACGAAAAGTTAAGACCTATACCGCTGGAGAAAAAGTTTTTATAAGACGAAATAAAAGACTTGGAAATAAATTTGATAAAGTGTTTCTTGAAAAGATAGTTGAAAAAGACCTTGGCACGACAGTTTTGATTGATGGAAGTAAAGTACATAAAAGCAACCTTCGTTAAAAAACAAATCGTTTTAATCTGCATTAAACATCTGCATAGTTCCATCCGTGTATATCCATTTCTGTGTTTTACCATTTTGAGTGTGTATTGATGAGTAGTTAAGTTTTTTGTTATAAGTGAGTATTGTTGTATTCTCTCACTAAGTAAGTCTGAGTGGGTAAAAAGACAATGAGAATAACATATTTATTTTCCTACAGTTTTGCAAAATGGATGGAATGAGTATTAGTGGTTATACAATAGATAACTTATAGTATGTCGTATGAAGTTTACTTATAGGATAAAATAAAAACTAAAAACGACATTCGATTAGTTTTTTTTTCCAAAACTTTGTTGTTTTTGTAGGAGTTTTGTCAAAAATTTGTTATTTTTGTGAGAAATTTCTTCTTTTTATAGGAAATTTTTCAAAAATATCTTATTTTATATAGGAAATTTTTCAAAAATTTGTTATTTTAATACGAGATTTTTCAAAAATTTCTTAATTTTATAGGAAATTTTATTTTTTTTTTATTTTTATAGGAAATTTTTACAAAATTTCTTATTTTCATATAAAATTAAAAAAAAAAATATCTTATTTTTACAGGAAGTTTTTCAAAAATTTCTTATCCTCATAGAAAATTTTTTATTTCTTTTTTATTTTTACATGAAATTTAAAATTTTTTTTTTTTTTTTTTTTATAGGAAATTCAAAATTTCTTAAGCTACGTTCAGACGATGGTCAGATCTTACAATATTGTCACATCTGGCAATGTGCTGCCAATAAAATGACAATAAAGAATTGTCAGCAAAAGGCAAATTGTGTGTTTACACGGTTGTAAGAAAATTGTAAGAAAAGCTGTCAATTTCATTGTCAGAAATGGTCTGACAATTAATTGAGCTGACAATCTCAGCTTACAATAAATTGGCAGTTCACACGATTATCAGATATGTGTACACAAAAAATTGCCAGATCTATTGTCAGTCACAAAGCACATGAAAAATATTGTTCATTTTTGTGTTTTTGACTTGAAATTTATATTTGTTTATTATAAAATATTAATCAAAATGGAAAAAAAGGCAATTGCCAAAATTTTAACAGTGTATGTTTAGAAAGCTGTGAAGATGAATGTGAAGTGGAGAAAAAACGTCTTACAGTGGGATTGTTGAATAAATTATGGAAACAAGTCTGCAACTTTTAAACCTTTAGGCCGATTTTAAAATAATTTTGGCAGAAATGTTTAAACCTGAAAAGCCTAGATTTTACTATGGCGGCGCAATCAGCTCACAAAGTAGGGCACCTCAGACTCATAAATTACTTAAAACTATATATAATTGTCATTTTCCAACCAATTTGAGGAATTATACTATATAAAATAGTACAAATACAAGTACAAATACAAATCCTATTTTTACAGTTTTATTAAAATTAAAATTTTTAATTTTTGTACCATACTGCACCGATTTTTTACTAATATCTGATCTATATATAACCAATAGGTAAAAGGGTATTATAAGTTTGCCATTCAGTTTGTAATTTTTTCATTATTCGTCTTAAAACAAATAAAAATAATACCGATCGACTCAGAAGTCGGGGTCTAAATCGACTCAGAGAGTCGTATTTGACTATTCTTAGAATTTAAAAATCTTTTTTTTTTTAAATGCAGTTAAAAAAAAGGCTTCAATTCAATTCTCATCGAATTTTGAATTTTGTCGATATCTCTAGTGTTTATAAACCGATTTTAATAAAATTTAATAGCGTGCTGCGTTGGAAAATTTCCTAAAATCTGATATATAATTCGGATTAAATAAATACGGTTTTTTAAATTTATTTTTTTTTAATTGCCAATTTGAAGACATCGCGATATCTCAGTTATTGATTTATCGATTTTGATGATTGTGCTGCGCTAAATTCTGTTATCCTTGACTGCCAGTGGAGCATAGGATCTCAAGTTGCGCTGAATTATTTCCTAAAATTTGATATATAGTTCAAAAAACTTTTTCTTTTAAATAAAGTTTTTTACAAAAAAAAAAAATTTAAATTCGGTAATTTGTGAGACATCGAATTTGGCGATATCTTAGATTGTACCTATTTTGATAATATCGTTTGCTTAGGAGGACTTTCTAATATCTGATATATAATTCGTGTCGGTATACTATCCGTAAATTGAGGAATTTATACAAATTAAAAATAATCTAGGAGCTCATCAAACTTGATTTCAGCATACCGAAATATGTCTTAAATAAGTGTCTTTTGAACTTTATTCATGACATAGACCTATTGTTTCAGGAAATTTCAATTTCGATCCATAATTTTTGCTTAAAAGGCTTTATACCATCGCAAATATATTTATAAAAAATTTTTCGAATCCAAAATCTATTAATGTTAACTTAGATAAAACAAAAATGTTGGCTGTTTTTAAGTTTTTTGCTAAAAGTGTTATTTGGTTATTTGCTTTTTTAATTCATCAATTAAAATGCATGTTCAATATAATTTTATTTTGCTATTTTTATTTATATATTTTTTAATGATATAAATCCTAAAAACCGTATGTTTTGAATTAAAACTAAGAAGTTAAAATTGTCTGACAATGATTGCATTGTAAGATGGTGGAATTTCATGCAGCTGACAATAAAAACGAAGCTGACAATTTTTTTAAAATGTTCTGCCAATTTTAAATAGAGTGTTTACACGATTGTAAGATATCTGACAATTTCATTGTAAGGTGGTTGTGTGACAATGTGCTGACAATGCTTTAGCTGACAACGTTGTCAGCAAAAAATTGTAAGTTTACACGATTGTAAGAAATTTTCTTACAATTTTTCTTACAATATTGTAAGATCTGACCATCATGTAGACATAGCATTATTTTTTATTTTTATAGGAAATTTTTCAAAAATTTCATAATTTTACAGGAAATTTTAATTTTTATTTTTATAGGAAGTTTTTAAAAAAAATTAATATTTTCATAGGAACTTTTTAAAAATTTCTTATTTTATAGGAAATTTTTAAAAAATTTCTTATTTTTATAGAAAAAAAATTGAAAAAATTCTTATTTTTAAAGGGAATTTTTAAATTTTTTTTTTAATTTTAAAGAAAATTTTTCCTTAATTATACCCTTCACCACCATAGGTGGAAAGGGTATTATAAGTTTGTGCTGATGTATGTAACGCATAGAAATATTTGTCTTAGACCCACCTTTTAGTATACCAATAGGCTTAGAATCACTTTCTGAGTCGATTTAGCGATGTCCGTCCGTCTGGCTGGCTGGACCCCCATGTAAACCTTGTAATCAAACTACAGGTCGCAATTCTAAAGATAATTTGCTGAAAATTGGCATAGACCACTTTTTTGATAATAGGACCATGGCTATTGAAATTGTTCAAAATCGGTCCATTATTTCTGGCACCATCCATAGGTCCCACTTCCCGGAATTGATATATTGGCCACAAATATCAATATTTTTTCATGAAATTTAAAATAAATACTGCTTATATAAACTAAAATCACTGTACCAAATTTCGTTGAAATCGGTCCACATTTGACCATAGCTCCCATACAAACTTTTCTTTAAAAACGCACTAAATGAGACAAAAATTCACTAAAACGCTCGTAAATCTAAAGATAATGAAAATTTTGAGCATTTTTTTTTGCATACATAATTTTTGTAACAACTGTAATCAATTTGCCAAATTTCGAGATAATCGGTCCACATTTGACCCTAGCTCTCATATAAGTCCAAATGTCGGAAACAGGTTAAATATATAAGTTTTGAGAAAATGTTTGTATGATGGCAAAATTTAGCAAATATTTGTCTTTATACAGGAAAAATAACACCTTTGGCCTTAGTGGTGAAGGGTATCGTATGGTCGGGCTTGACCGACTATCTTCTGTTATCCTTGACTCCCAGTGGAGCATAGGGCCTCAAACCGACCGACTATAGTGCTTTCTTACTTGTTTTTATAGAAAATTTTAAAAAAAATTTCTTGTTTTTGTAGGAAATTTTTAATTTTTTTTATTTTTATAAAAATTTAATTTTTTTTTTTTCAATTTTATAAGAAATTATTAATTTTTTTATTTTTATAGGAAATTTTTTAAAAATTTCTTATTATTATAGGATTTTTAAAAACTTTCAATTCTTAAAAAATTTTACTCCGTCCCTTTATTTCACTTATTCTTTTGACATCATTTTTTCTTTTATTTCTATATTATTCATTTTTATAGTCAATTAAAATATATACACACAAACACTGAAAAATGTTAAAAATTTCTTATTTTTATAAAAAAAAAATTGAAAAATTTATTATTTTTATAGGGAATTTTTAAAAAATTTCCTATTTTTATAAAAAAATTTCAAAAATTTCTAATTTTATAGAATTTTTTTTTAATTTTAAAGAAAATTTTTCCTTAATTTTTATAGAAAATTTTTAAAAAAATGTCTGGTTTTTGTAGGAAATTTTTAATTTTCTTTTATTTTTATAGGAAATTTTTAAATTTTTTTCAATTTTATAGGAAATTTTTAATTTTTTTTATAGGAAATTTTTAAAAAATTTTTTTATTATAGGATTTTTAAAAACTTTCAATTATTAAAAAATTTTACTCCGTCCCCTTATTTCACTTATTTCATATTCTTTTGACAATTTTTTCCCTTTTATTTCTATATTATTCATTTTTATAGTCAATTAAAATATATACATACAAACACTGAAAAATGTTAGTATTTCAACATAGAAACATTATTGCTACGAAATTGTCTTTGCATTTACCACAAGTTATTCGAAATACTCATAAATACTTATAGTTATTTAAGTATTTTGGAACAAGAAACAGTTGTAAACAGATAAATTTATCTTTCTCAACTTATAAGCAAAAGCATCAGTTATTGACTTTGTGGGTAGAGTGGGTGAGCAAAAACAAAAGCAGACAATATCGGTTACACTCATTCTCTCATTTATACTACAAGTACATATTGAGTACTACTATGGTGTATTCGTTTTTGATGAACAATATTGTATACTCTTGCAGACGTTTAATCTGCATTATAATATGAATATAAAAAGTAAAACAAAATAACTTGTAATAATAAATGTATTTAACTAAACCACTTGTTAATTTTTTGAATTATCACAATAGTCTTAAGAAAATTTAAATATCTAATTATTTTGAAAATGATCTTGTTTAAGTTATTTTATTATTTTATTAAGCCAAACCCCAGCAAAAACAACCTTAGCTAAATATGGTCACACTATAAACGATTCCAAAACTCAAGAACAATTAAAATTAAGGTGCAAAGCAGTCATCTTTTTCGAATCGAGGACGTTTCGTGATTTAGAAGGGGGATAGTTAGCATAGTAACTAGTATCGTCAGATTTTGTTTCATTGGTTATTTTAATAGAATGCTGTGCTACAAACAATCATACCTATATTCACATATCATCGATTTTAATATTCAAAAAATCAAATAGAAACAAATTAATTACGGGACTCAAATATTTGTCACATAATTGTCACATATGCACCCACATAGCTACCAACAAATTGTTAAGCTAAATTGCATTTGTAATAATAATACAAGTTTTACAAACAACATGCATGGACAAATTCTTGGGTTTGGGTTTAGTCAGGTAGAATTAAAAAGTAGACGTTGAGCGAGTAAGATCGCTATCAATAATATTAAAATACGTATGTTACCGCCGCCACCCTAATGTTCCAACAAATATTTACTGTTTTTTACTTTTTGTTAATTTTATGTTTCACTCAAAGAAAACATACGTACAGTTATATATTTGCATTAACTTGTACACATTTATATGCATGTATGTTTTCTTTGCTCTTCTTTCTCGTTGCCCAAATTGCTTAATAACGGTTTCTTTAAATTTTGCAATTTACTTTAAAAGGCATTGCAACGTAAAACAAAGGGCTTTTTTTGAATAGAAGAAGAGAAGAAGCAAATTGTTTTAAAGCGGAGAAACAAATCGAACTAAACAGAACATATTAAAATTAGAAAATAAAAACCTAAATAATTATTTTAATAAAATAAAATCTGTGGTTTATTTAAATAAAGTTAAATTATTATAAACCTATTTTGTCGCTCTTAAAAGTTGTTTTTTACTTAATTCTTCTTGGAAGCAACATTTCTTTAAAACAATTTGAGTTATTTAAATAAACAACAAGTGTGTGTCTCAAAAATAGTTCAATTGAAATCGTGTTTAAAAAAAACGACATTCAAATAAAAAGTAAAAGAAAATGTCGCAAACAGATTTTAATTGCAACAAATGCGAATCAAAAGACACCGATCGTATGGTGCAGTGTGACTCCTGTAACAAGTGGTTCCATTTTGAGTGCGTTGGAGTAAATAGCGATGTGCAGAGGTCGAAGCCGACTACAAACGAATGAAAAGGCTTGTTCCGACGATGCTGACGTCGCTGGTATCCCGAAACATAAATTTGCTAATTTTGCAATATTGGGATAAATCTAAAAATGCAACACACATAAAAATTTTTGTGGTTTCAGTATAAATGCAAATATACCTGTTTATTTTCTTTCCACCAATCGATTGGCTCCGATTCGTCAACTTCGCTATCAAGATATTTTTGAATTTCAAGTTCCATATTATTATTTAGATTAGGCGTTATTGTTCCGATGAATTCTAACATTTGTTGTCTTGTAGTAAAAAAAATATATATACAATATAAAAATATAAAAAAAATAATCATAAAATTATACTTTGATCTTTTTGATGGGTTCCTCAGATTGATTTGAACATTTGCTGGTAGATGGACGATTGATATCAATATCCTCTAATTTTTGTAATTCTTCTAAAATTAATTTTGATTTAGAAACTGAATTATAGGACACATCCGAGATTTCAAATAAATTTGACGCGTTTTGTGGAATCATTTTAATATACTTCTCCAAAGCTGGCCAATTTTTTTGGCATGGATCCATTAAAGCTGCCACCACGTGTATTTTAAAAATCTTTAAACGTTTTTTTAAGTTCTGCTTTGCAAAACCGCACAAATGTATTGTGAGTTCAAAACATGATTCAATTTCTGTCCTTTCTAATGAAGACATTATATTTTCATAAAAATATATAAAAGAGCTTAGAGTGGGATAACTTTTACCTTGGAGAAATTTTGTTGCGTTTTCAAATATCTCTAGAAAAATTCCGAACTCTTTTATCAGCTGTTTTTCCATATCTGGTATGATAAGTGGTTGCTGATTTACTTTAAGCAAAGCTATATTTATAATATTAATATTTTTTATAAAACTATTAATCATGACCAATTCCAGCGTGTTGGAACAGAATTTTTTAAAGTTGAGCTTCTGGGTTGATGAAATGCGTTTTCAACTTTTGAAAAGTTGTCGTCCCCACTAGGGAATCGGTAATCGGAATCTAAACATTCTAACAGCACTTCCGCTTCTAAAATTATTTTAGCTAATTCGGCCTGACTTTCCAAATTTTGAAGTCTTGAAATCTCATCTGCGCTATACATTAAACTCCTATTAATTTGCTTAAGTTTGTTAATAACGTCATTAATATGAACAAACTGTTCGTTATTTAAAACATCGTTTGTTAAAAATCTGTGCAGTAAGTGGGCACCTCTGCGATGGGTAGTCATCTTGTCGCGATGCAGAGGCTTACGCGCAATGAACCATAAGGCTATGGCAGGGGCACCCATACCAGACAGGCTTATGGGGAGTGCTATACCAAGAATTACCCACCCCCGTATCATCTGGCGTCTGTTTCTCATATTGGGCGGCCAGATGATACCTTTTTTTTGAACCCCACTACAGCAGTCCTTCAGTGCAGCTTTCACTGAACTGTAGCTGGGATTCAGTCCGTTTGGATATCAAATCCTAATTTTTGTCCGAACTCTTTGTAAATCCACAGGGCGTCTGTTTCCTACATTGGGCGGCCCTGTGGTCTGCGTCTGTTCCCCGATGGGGCGGCAGCTTTCTTTTGACTTGGCTGTAAGTATAAACGGCAAAAAACCCCAACCATGGAAAACTCACAACAGAAATCACGCCCCCTGTGTCCGGTCGAGGGCTTTATAATCTCCGGATGTAACACACAATCTTCCACGGTGTCAGTCTCAGGCCGTGGGGCTTCGAAAGCTACTGGGACTTGCTTGGTAAATGCACCTGGCCAAGCCAATCCAGCTACAAGTGCGCCTAAATCTGCTGGGGAAAGGAAATCTATCCCGAATAGAACCTCAACCAGCAACAAATCAGCCAACACTGGCAAGAATGCTCTGTCCACGGGACCGAGCACTTCTAAGGATGCTTTGGCCAAATCCCCTGCTTCGGGTTCAAACCCAATGCCTCCTGTGCTTAAGGGAACCAAGGGTACAACGAACTCCGGTTCTAGTACCCTCCCTGCACCTCCCCTTAGGAGTCCAAGAGCAGAGATGCGAAATCCTACTCGACAGACTCCTACTCAGCACAGCAAGGAAACCTGGTTTCGGGTCCACCTACTGCGGCAGCAATCCACCCCGGCCAGAAGGGCTTTCCTTCAGCGGCGTGCCGCTACAAGGAAACTTCAGTCGCTTGGAGACAAGCCTGAAGACACCCTTACTCCTGAGGAGAAAGCATCCAAGGAATGGGCTATTAAGACGCTGGCTGAATCTCTGGACAAGACTCCCTCCACGTCCTCAGACGCGCGTAAACGGCAACGCTCGGAGGAAGACTCTAGTCCACATAGCCAGCAGCCAGACACCAAACGTCCTAAACCAACCAGGTTAATGGACAGATCCTTCAGCGAGGTTGCCAAAGGCCACCTCGTTAAGGCTGTCATTGACCGTAGCGACGCTGACGGAGCTATTTCCCCCGAAAGGTGGGAAATAATCCGCGTTAAGTTAGTGGGAGTTGTCATTAATGTCCTAAAGGACAATCCTGGCCCCCCACCAAACTGCAGCGACGCTGGTTGGTATCAAGGACGTGTCAAACTGATGGCTTGTCATAATGAGCGCTCTGCTATTCTGCTAAAGAAAGCAGTTCAGCTCATTGAGGGCATCTGGGATGGAGCTAGGCTTGACGTGGTCTCCAGGGAGGAGATACCTCGCAGACCTAGGTCCACAGCCCTTGTGCCCGATTGCAAGTCCTCTGCCAAGGAGATACTGGAGCTCCTTCAGATTAGCAATCCTAGCCTACCCGTCCAGGAATGGAAGGTAGCTAAGATCTCTGAACCTGAAGGAGCTCTCAGAAGGATAACTGTTATCCTTACACAGGAAACCCTAGCTCCGCTTCGGGAGATGCGCGGGAAGATCTTCTACGGATTCGAAGAGATCTTCCTGCATGTCTACCGAGGTGATGATAAGGTTTCAAGTGGGAAGGCTAACAGTTCTTCTGATCCCCCTGCTAGGAATGAAGCTTCCGGCTCATCGCATCTTATGCAATCTCTGGAGAGCATAAACTCTCTCAGCGCTGCCGAAGATGTGATGGACATGGATGCTGACGAAGAAGCCCTCCTGAACCCCGACCCTGAGGACGGGGATCAGGATGACTCCGACGTCACGATCATTCCACTCACCTTCTCCGAGATTGATGATGAAGATAACGCAAGTTAATCTTCATCATTCCAAGGCGGCATCTGCTGCCCTGCTCCTCCGCTTGGCCGAACGTGGGGATGATCTAGCGTTAATTCAAGAGCCCTGGATCAACCGTGAAAGGATCTGTGGATTAACGCTCAAAGGCTATAAGCTAATCTACACCAATGGAACAGGTAGGCCCAGGGCGTGTATTTTAGCAAAGAGCTCACTTAATATCTTCATTCTCTCTGACTACAGTGATGAAGATACCACCGTAGCGGCTTGGGAGACCAAGACAGGCTCCATTATGGTCTCCTCGTGCTACATGGGGCACGACCAACCCAGCCCCCCACCCAATGCTCTGGTTCGCAAGATAGTGGACCGTGCACACAGGCAAAATCTGCCATTAGTCATTGGAGCCGACGCTAATGCACATCACGTCATTTGGGGAAGCTCCGACACAAACACAAGAGTTGAGTCAATTTTTGATTTTATTCTTTGTAACAACTTAGAGATAGTTAATTCCGGGTCAGAACCCACTTTTGTCGTTGCTAACAGACAGGAGGTCCTCGACATCACGATAGTTAGTAACATGCACTCAGCTCTGATCAAGAACTGGAGGGTCTCAAACGACTGCTCCTTTTCGGATCACCGCTACATAGAATTTGAAATAACTATCGTAACAGGAGGAAGACAAACTGGGATACCCACAGGGGCACCCTGGAGCGACTCATCCCCTCCTTACCGAGCATCAGCACTCGCAATGATTTAGATCACGCGGTTAATGTACTAACCGACGCCCTAAACCAAGCCACAAACCAGGCATGTAAACTCACCACGAGGAGAGGCAAAAAGAAACCTCCCTGGTGGTCCACCGACATTGCATTACTTAGAAAGGAATGTCGCCGACTTTTTAACGAGGCCAAAAGGACCGCAAACTGGTTCCCCTATAAAGCCTGCGTTAATAAATTCAAAAATCTAGTCAGGAAAGCGAAGAGACAGTCCTGGATGAACTTTTGCAGCGGCATCGAAGGTTCCTCCGATACGAGTAGACTTCGCAAAATCCTGACCTCATCGCCCACGGTAGCTGCCTATATTCAAAGGGACAGTGGCCATTGGACGACAAGCGGATCCGAAACTCTCGAGGTCCTTTTAGACACCCACTTTCCAGGTTGCAAACCTCTAGGTGCGGACACATCTGCTAACGACTACATTCTCGAGTCCACCCCCATCCCTCTTACTAGGGATAGAATCCAATGGGCTCTTGATAGCTTCGAACCGTACAAAGCTGCGGGTCCTGATGGTATTATTCCAGCTGATCTTCAACATAATACCGATCTCCTAATGCCCTGGCTTCTCCTGCTATATGATGGCTGTCTTAGACTCACCAAGGCAAACCAGTTGCACTATTTTAACAAAATCTTGAGATCTGCCGCTCTAATGATTACCGGTGCTTTAAGAACTACTCCATCTAAAGCACTCTTCACCATGCTAAACTGGCTCCCAGTTGAACTAATGGCAATGCAAATTGCTCTTAACTCGGTTGTCCGTCTCAGCACGATTGGAACCTGGTCCCACTCACAAATCGGACATTCCACCATCCTGGGCAAAATCACTAATATCCCTGAACATATAGACTACTGCATATCCACTCCTATCTTTGACAAATCCTTCACTGTGACTATCTCTGGAGAACCCCCATCGTTAGATGATGGCTGTCTAGAGGTTTACACTGATGGATCGAAGTCAAAGATAGGCGTAGGGGGGGCTTCTTCATCCCATTGCTTGGGAAGGAAATCTGCTTTAGGCTCCCGGATCAATGCAGTGTCCTACAATCCGAGATTTCGGCTATCCACAAAGCAGTCAAATAGTTGAGATACCACAGAGTATACGACAGGGATATTCGCTTTTGTATTGACAGTCAGGCTGCAATAAAATCCCTATCTAATGTCCATACGACATCTGTTCTTACCAGCGAATGCCGGGCATCTCTTAACGAGATGGCGAGACATTGCAAAATCGAACTCTTATGGGTACCCGGGCACAACAACATACCTGGTAACTCCACCGCGGACAAACTTGCTAAATCCGGTGCTCTCCTGAGTCAGGATAGCATCGACCAATTTACGGGCTTACCGCTATCCGCCTGCAAATCAATAATTAGGCAATCACTTTATTTATTAGTTTCTCTCTGTTAAGAGACGGTCGTGTTTTTTGGGTCCTCCTTTAAGAAACCCTAAATAATTATATTAAAAAAGCAACAATTAACTTAAATATATTGTATCGAAAATAGACGATTTTTATACATAAATTAATTTTGATGATTTAGTAGGGGTTAGTCCGTGCCAATAAAACGCTCTTTTACTTTCCTTTTCACAAATTTTTATTATAATCGAGTAATCTCAAATGTTTTAATATAACACTGTCTTCAATTAGTTCTAAGGTTTATTTTATTAAAAATTTTAAATCGTTTTAACTTTTCCACTATGTGGAATTTTTCCTTTTTCTACTATGTAGAACTTTTCAGTTAGATTTAATTTTAAGATTATACTTATATTAAATTTTTAAATATTTTGAATTAATACTTTTATTAATTTCTAGTTTTATCCTGTATTTTTATATTTAATTTTTCCACTATGTAGAGTTTGTTTTATTATAATTTATTTTATATTTAAATTAAATTTTTAAATGCTTATTAATTACACAACAGTGTTATGAATTATATCATATTTTTATTAAGAATTGTCACTTCTTAAAAATTAATATTTCACTTCTGATTTAAATATTGTTTCTTTTACAAACTTCTTTACACGGGCGTAATTTGAAACGGACTGACTTAAATTTTTAATGAATGGAAAAATATCACTAAAAATGTGATAGTAAAACAACAAAGGATAGTAAACAAATATCAAGCAAAAGGGAGATCAATGAAAAAGAATATCAATGAAAATATTTTGCATAGTAACAATTAAGAATGTTAATTTTAAATAGCAATAAACAAGTAATAAAAACATGAATGAAAGGAAGAGTAGCAACAAAGTAATAAAATAAAAATCAATTCGTTAACCCTATCGTTAACTACTCCCCCTTTTAAGATTCAGACGTCCACGTCTGAAATATTGGAAAAATTATAAGGAGTGAAAAAACTGGATTTTGATAAAAACTCTGAAATAAGGATTTCGAAATTCTTTTACAAATACTCATATGCGTAACATAAATTAAATATCATAAAATAAATAAATAAACAATTTCGTTTGTCATTGCTATTGGAGTTTATTTCCAACTAGAAAATTTTCAGGTTGCAGCGAGAAATTTAATGTTGTCTTTATGAACAATTCGGTCGTCAATTTTAAGTGTTGTTCCTAAGTCTTCCTGGACTATTCTTTCATTGAAGACCTTGCTAAATTTGTTACCTAAACGCTTATTGGTTTTTACATAGACCTTGTCGCCGGGATTATATGTTCTTATAACTGTATTTCTATTATGGTAGTCTAAGTCGGATTTCTGTTTAGCTGTAATTCTTAATTGGATCGTTTCTTTTAAGTCCTCTGGTATGGTTTTAATTATGTCAATTGGTCTCATACTAACAGTGGAGTGAACTGTCCTATTATATTTAGATGTGGCAAGGAGAATAAGGTCTAGTGGGTCGCTGGAGATGTCATCTAATTTAAGACATCTTGCAATTTCCGTTAACGTACTGTGGAAACGTTCCACCTGTCCATTGGATGTACTATGAAGGGGTGGAATTGCATAGATGTCAGCCCCAAAATTGTTCTTTATGAGTGTTCTAACTGTCTCGGAATTAAAAGACTTTTCGTTGTCACATACTATCACCCTTGTGTTTCCAAAAAGGTTTAACGTTTCCAGAAGCGCTGGTTTTACATCAATGATAGCCCTCGAAGCAATAGGTTTAACAACAGCAAACTTTGAAAATTTGTCTAAGCAAGTCAGAAAGAAAAGTTTGTTCGTATTATAAATATCAACGTGGAGTATTTCCCCTACAGAAGACGGTATTGGAGTTTCAGCGATTTGCTGCTTCTGTGGGTGCCTGGAGTATTTTGCTTCTCGACATGTTTTACAAGTGGCTATGATGTTTTTTAATTGTTTTTTTATATTAGGAAAGTAGTAATCTTGAAGGACTTGGTTAATATTTTCTCTGAGGGATCGATGGGCTCTGCTATGCTCACTGTTAAGTATTTCTAACTGATCACTCGGGTTAAAAACGTCAGTAACGAATTTTTTAGTATAACGGAATTTGACTGAAGGGTAATTGGATATTAAGAAATGTTGTATTTGAGCTAAACAGTGTAATTCGCAATGTATTGCATTTACAACACGAGGGTTAATTGAGGTATGAATCGATTCTAAAAGGTCTTCAGTAGTTCTATATGAAATTCGGTAGCGGATACGATTTCTAAATATTATCTTTGTTTCCTTCTTTACGAAATTTTCTTGGACAAGGATAATTTGGTTTTTAAAGCAATTAACGGGATTTTCAACGGTGGGTATAACTTCGGTAAGAGAAATCTCACTAGCGCAGGCTTGAATAGAATCCGATGATGTTGAGTCTGTTGCCATATTCAAAAATTGCCTAGATAAAGCGTCTGCGACCACGTTATCCCGGCCTGGCTTGTAGAAGAATGTTGGGGAATATTCCTCTATAAATGCTTTCCAGCGCTTTATTTTCGAATTTGGATTTCTGTCGGAAACGGAAAAAGTCAATGGCTGATGATCTGTAAAAATATTTATGTTCTTTGTGCCATAGAGGTAGTGCCTAAGTGACTTAAGTGCCCACACGATGGCCAACAGTTCTCTTTCATTGGTGGCGTAGTTCTCTTCTGCTGGAGACAAGGTCCTTGAAATCATGGTAATAGGACGTCCGCCTTGGGAAAGGACTGCACCAATTGCGTGGGAGGATGCGTCCGTCGTAAGGTCGAAAGGTTTTTCGAAGTTTGGGTATAGAAGAAGAACGTCCTCGGAGGCAAGCAGTTTCTTCAACTTTTCAAAAGCGGTCAAAGCTTCGTTATCTAATTCAATTTTAACAAACTTAGATTGACGAGTGCCTACATGTCCATTCTCCCCACGTAAGTACTTAGTTAATGGCTTCGCAATGGAAGCATAATCTTTCACGAATCGCCTATAGTAACCTGCGAGCCCTAGAAACGACCTAAGGCCTCTCAAAGTAGAGGGAGTTTCATAATTAACTATAGCTTCAATTTTACTTGGACACGTTTTAATGCCTTTAGTCGATACAATAAATCCGAGATATTCCACGGAAGTCTGGAAAAACTTAGATTTTTCTAACGACACGCGCATGTTAGCATTGAGAAGTTTTTTCAAAATTTTGTTTATATCATACATATGACTCCGCTCAGAGTCGGAGAATATGATGATGTCATCAATATAGACGTGACAACACTTTCCTATATCCTCCCTCAAAATATCATCGATAGCGCGTTGGAAAATGCTCGGCGCATTTTTTAAACCGAACGGCAAGCGACAAAACTCGTACTTGCCATTATTCATACTGAAAGCTGTTTTTTCTCTATCACTCTCAACCAAGTTGATTTGGTGAAAGCCACTTTTTAAGTCTAGAGTTGTGAAAAACTTCGCTTTTCCGAGATTTGCCATAATAACAGAGGGATCAGGGATAGGGTATTTGTCGCAAATGGTCTTTGAATTCAATTTCGTAAAATCGAATACAAGACGTTTATTAGGTCTACCGCATTCGTCCAATCCCTTTTTGTCCACTACCCAAACCGGGCTGTTATAGGGAGAACGTGATGGTCTTATTATGCCGTCTTTTAGAAGTTGTTCTACCTCTTTGTTGACAAAATCGATCATTGAGATTGGGTACGACTGGTATCGGGAGTAAATGGGTTCTTCGTCTTTCGTTCTTATTGTGGCAGAGATATTGGTGTTATACGGTAGAGCTTCATTTGGTTTCGCAAATACCGCAGCATTTTCTTGGATTATATCGTACAACTCTGCTTCCATATTCTTTGGGATTGTTTCTAATACCAAGTTATTGATTGCATCTAAATTCAAATACTTTAGGCTTTCATGTCCCCCTTCGAAAAACATAACATTATTACCGGTATCGATTACACCATTTATTCCTTTAATGAAGTTAAAGCCCAGTATACCATCGAATAACGGCAAATTTTCTAGTAAATAGAAAGTTTCGGTCTTGTTAAATACATTTACTAAAGTTGCCTGATCAATTTTGCTAGCGCCATGAACAGACTTAACAAAGAAAGGCCTGGAAAGTTTTTTTATACCTTTAAGATTCCGGGTATTTTTTATATAACTTTTAGTAGATCCCGTATCAACTAAAAGTTTTAGAGTATTCCCCCCTATTCTTCTCTCAAAGTAGGGGAGAATTGATTTTCCCCTAAAAAATTAATTTCATCCTCAAAAGTCATATTCTCTTGGTTTGCTGAGGCAGACTGTTCTTCCCATGGGTTCTCTGGTTGACTTTCGTGACCTAAGTGATTTACACTTTGCCTAACTTGAACATTTGGACGACTTGTAGATCTGACAGTGCGCATACTTACATCAGTATCTATTGGTTGTAAACGGGGCTGTAAATTAAGACCTTGACTATTTGGAGATTGAATATCTGCTCGAGGATTTTGTGGAGGCCGAGTGTAGAATGGTTTTGGCTGACTAAGAGGTTGTCGCATCTGATTATTAAAAGGCAAGTTTGATATCGGTACTTTTGAATAAAAATGTGAAGGCGGTGGGAAAAATTGCTGTGGCTGAACATAATGCTGTTGTGGTTGTTGGACTTGGGAATTGAAAGGTAAGTTTTTTATTGGTTGTCTTGAAAAATTATCAGATGGCTGGTTGTTGGGAAAAGGAGCATTAAAATTATTGAATCTTGGATTTGTATGGGGAAAATAGACCTGTTGAGTGTTTCCAAGCCCATTATTATAAATTGTGGCAAACCGATATCTGTTTTGATTCGTCTCCAACTCTTGTGCCATTGCCAAAGCAGAAGGCAGGTCCACTGGCTTACACGAAAATAGGGTATCGCATAGGGGTTTATTGAGACCCGAAATAAAAACTCGTAGCGCATCCATCCTATACTTTTGGTTGAGCGACTGACATTATAACCTTGTTGATTATCGAGGTCAGTTTACTTTCAACTTCACTATAAAAATTAATAATAGGCCTTTGGCCCTGTCTTAATGTAGACAGTTCTTGCTCTAACGTGTAAATAGAAGTCTTATCAGAGTACGCAAAATCTAATCGATCAAGTATGGCATAGAAGTTTAAAACTGTGTTGTAGCTACTTAGAACAGAGTCTGCCCTCCCTACAATTTTATTTCTTAATATGGCAACTGCCTGGTAGTACTTAGAACTACCCTGATAACGTTCGAACAATTTGTGGGCCGTAACCGCCGCTTGACGCCAAGAAACGTATTTAAAACCTTCGCCTTTAAACTCAGGGACAGACTTTACTATATCAAGTGATTCGTCGCAATCTACACCCTCAACGATTTCGATATTTTTATACTCCTGAACAGCAGGTGGGGTTTGAAGTTCGTCAATTTTCTTACTCAATTGGTCAACTATGCCCTGAAATTCTCCTCTCGCTTGTTCTGTTGCTTGCTTAACAGCAGCATTGATAATTGAATTTAAAGTTGCTTCATCCATAGTTCTTTGTGTTAGAGTTTTGTCGCTAAGACTAAAGTTTTTAAGTAGGTTTAAGGCTTCGTCAATTTCGTCAATGGTTTCCTCCAAAGAATTCATAAAAACACTAGTTTTTTTCCTTCAATGCAAAAAGGATATCGTTGGTTAATTCAAAATGGAAAACTACTTCCGAAAATGAAAACGTGAAATTAAAAAAAGGTATTATTTTGGTAGCGTCCAAAACACTATTTTTAATATTCGTCAATAGCAAAAACAGACAAAATTTTAACAAATATGTAGAAAATTAATTCTTATTGTACTGTAGAATAAGTTATTTTTTACAATATTTCTATTTAGAGATAGAAATTAGAAAATGCTTTTAGGTTAAACCAAGTACTTTTCACAACAATTTTAATTAACTTTAATTTATTTAATAAACAATATTTTTTAACTTAAGGAAAAATACTAAGCTATAAAATAATTTTATTCAAATAATTATAATAATTACGTCACCGCTAATTCTGCTTCCTGATGAGGGTCCTTTTCATCGATATTTCCCAAATGATTTTAACTTTTCTCCTTATTATCTTTGGAAGTGGGTTCTCAACGTGATGTCTTAAATATTTTGTTGGGCGCCAATTAATTTTGATGATTTAGTAGGGGTTAGTCCGTGCCAATAAAACGCTCTTTTACTTTCCTTTTCACAAATTTTTATTATAATCGAGTAATCTCAAATGTTTTAATATAACACTGTCTTCAATTAGTTCTAAGGTTTATTTTATTAAAAATTTTAAATCGTTTTAACTTTTCCACTATGTGGAATTTTTCCTTTTTCTACTATGTAGAACTTTTCAGTTAGATTTAATTTTAAGATTATACTTATATTAAATTTTTAAATATTTTGAATTAATACTTTTATTAATTTCTAGTTTTATCCTGTATTTTTATATTTAATTTTTCCACTATGTAGAGTTTGTTTTATTATAATTTATTTTATATTTAAATTAAATTTTTAAATGCTTATTAATTACACAACAGTGTTATGAATTATATCATATTTTTATTAAGAATTGTCACTTCTTAAAAATTAATATTTCACTTCTGATTTAAATATTGTTTCTTTTACAAACTTCTTTACACGGGCGTAATTTGAAACGGACTGACTTAAATTTTTAATGAATGGAAAAATATCACTAAAAATGTGATAGTAAAACAACAAAGGATAGTAAACAAATATCAAGCAAAAGGGAGATCAATGAAAAAGAATATCAATGAAAATATTTTGCATAGTAACAATTAAGAATGTTAATTTTAAATAGCAATAAACAAGTAATAAAAACATGAATGAAAGGAAGAGTAGCAACAAAGTAATAAAATAAAAATCAATTCGTTAACCCTATCGTTAACTCATATAAGTGAATTTAAAGTGTGTGGAAAACAGAGAATATTTAATAATAAGTAAAAGAAAAAAAAAAGTTAAACAAACCAAAAAATTTTAACATAATAATCAAGTGCATGAGTGATAATTAACAACAAAATCGAAGACTCTCCCTCAATGGTAGAAATGCATACATTTCTATAACAGAGATGAGTGAAACCAAAAATTTATATGATAAAGAGTTTAATAAAAGCTACTTAACAGCAAAACCAATTGAGAGATCAAGATCACTTTCTCCCTCGTTCAACTCAATCGATGTTGGTTTTGCGCCAAATCAACCAACAACAAGTACTTGTGTGACAAACAAAGTTACATTTGCGCCAGGTCAAACAAAAACAATTACTAGTGCGAATGATAGAAAAAACGAAAACATACAAAATCAAAACATTGTCAACACAGTCAGTGACAAAAAAATAGACGCATCCAAGCAGTCTGTGAATGAATGTCCTAATTTGACTTATATTAATTCTATCGATAATACAACTAGTGGTAATAGTTTTAATAACAAAATTAATCAAAAGATCCAAACGGGTATTGATCGGTATTTTTCTACTACAAAGCGTAAATCGAGCCCCACGGTCTTGCGCCAGGAACCTACCCTAAAACAGGCAAAAGTATCCAATAGTTCAACAGTAGGAAATATGTCGGTAAGTCAAAACCGTTTTCAATTACTCGCCACCACCGAAGATGAAAATCAGACAAATGGCACAGTTAAGGAACATAAACCTCCACCTATATACCTGCGAGAGCAAACTAATAACGCTATAGTTAATAATTTATCCCAAATTATAGGCAAAGATAACTTCCATGTTGTTTCAATCCGAAGGGGAAATGTATTTGAAACAACTTGGATTTTTTCTACTTAGAAAAGAACTATAGAAAGGTAATTGATAATTTTGATTCAAATAATAAAAATTACTACACATTTCAATTAAAAAGTGCTAAAGGCCTGATTATTGTTATCAAAGGTATTGATAGTTCTGTTCCTATCAACGAGATAAAAGGCGCTCTCGAAGTTGAAGGATATGAAGTGAAGTCCGTTCACAATATTCTAAAAAAAATAAAGTTCCCCAACCACTTTTCAGAGTAGAAATTTCCTTTAATACTTCCCAGCTGAAAAAGGACCAATCCCACCCCATCTTTAATTTAAGATATCTCCTTAGCCGCAGAATAACTGTAGAAGAGCCAATTAAGCGCAGAGACCCTCCTCAATGCCAAAATTGTCAGGAATTCGGGCACACTAAATCGTACTGTAAATTGCCTACAGTATGCGTTATATGCATCTTTTGATTCTGCGATCAAAAAGTGTAGCAACTGTGGGCAGAATCATACTGCTAATTACCGTGGTTGTCCTGTATTCTTACGTCTTAGGCAAACTTCTTCATCGCGTAGACCTAATGCTGCTCTATATCAGGGTGCTTTTTTCCCATCGCTTTCCACTGTTCCAGATCGCTCAAACATTGTTCACAACAAAATATTCCTCCACCTCCAATGAGTTTTTCCTATGCTCATATGGTCAAAGAGGGTCCGCCAATACAAAAAGGCGGTTCTCAAAGCTCTATTGAAAAGCTTATTGAAACAATGAACAATTTTATGTCTAACATGCAAAATATGTTCCAGGAAATGATGAGAAGTCAAAGCATGCTTATGCAGATTTTATTGGAAAGAAAATGAATATGTTGAAAATATGTTTTTGGAACGCAAACTGCCTCAGCCAACACAAAAAAGAAGTTGAACATTTCCTGCTCGAGCAGGAAATAGATGTATTTTTGGTCTCTGAAACACATTTTACTCAAAAAAATTGTTTCAGAATAAATGGGTTTTTGACTTATGGTACAGAACATCCAAGTGGCAGAGCATGTGGTGGTACGGCTATACTTATACACAACAAAATTAGGCACTTTCCATTGCCAGATTACGAAAAAGAACATATTCAGGCAACATCCATTAAACTAATAGATTATAAAATTACATTGTCTTCAATTTATTGTCCTCCAAGACATAACACTAAAAAAGATCAATTCCTTGATTTCTTCAATACACTTGGATCAAGCTTCATAGCGGCTGGTGATTATAACGCGAAACACACGTTTTGGGGCTCTCGCCTTATTACGCCCAGGGAAAGACAGCTATTAAGTGCCATTTCTTCGCATAAGCTGGACGCAGTATCTAGCGGTCATCCAACGTATTGGCCCTCCGATTTAAATAAGATTCCCGATTTGATCGATTTTGCCGTTACAAAAAATATAAAAAGAAGCCAAATATCCGTCTGCTCATCATTAGATTTATCATCCGACCATTCACCTTCTATTTTAAATTTTTATGAAATTTCCAGTGTAGTTCATGAACAGAGACATTTTTATCCAAACAGGAATACAAACTGGTTGAAATACAAAATGTATGTGAGTTCCCATCTCCCACTGAATATTCCTCTCAGAAGTTCTACAGACATCGAGTCTGCAATAAATATTTTTACAAACACCATCACATATGCAGCCTGTGTGGCAACACCAATCATTAAACCCAAGAATAAGCTATTCCAAAATACTCCACAAAATATTCAAACTTTAGTAAATGAAAAGAGAAGGCTAAGAAGACGTTGGCAAGAATGTCGTTCCCCTGCCTTAAAAAGTCGTCTTAACCAATGTCAAAAAGAATTGAAAGCCGCATTGAAGTCCAATGAACAAAAAACTCTTGACACGTACTTAAAAAACTTAGATTCCTCTAATGAAAAAAACTTCAGAATCTGGAAGGCTGTTAAACAAATGCAATGTCCAACTGCATATGAGTCTCCAATTAGGCTCGAAGACGGTTCTTGGGCAAGAGATCCTTGCGGAAAAGTTGATGCTTTTGCTAAGCATTTAGAAAAAGTTTTTACACCAAACGAAACAAATAGTGACATAGGCTCTTATATTATGGATGACAATGTGAGTTCCCCATTGAGATTTCCTTTTTCCTTACTTATATCAAATATACAAAGGCTTAACCTAAAAAAGTCTCCTGGAATTGACAAAATTTCTCCGTCAATGATTTTCAACCTTCCTAATTCAGCTTTAAGAATTTTATTATTTATATACAACGCGATTCTTCGTTTGGTATATTTTCCAGTTTCCTGGAAGATTTCAGAAATCGTTATGATTCCAAAACCAGGTAAGGACCTTACTCAAGTTTCATCTTATAGGCCTATAAGCTTACTTTCAATTATTTCGAAATTGTTTGAAAAGCTACTTATTTCCACTTTAAGCACATCCATAAATTGGATGGATATTCTTCCTGATCATCAATTCGGTTTCCGCGAATGTCATGGTACAGTCGAACAAGTACATAGAATAACAACAATGATCCGTAAAGCCTTCGAAAATAAACAATATTGTTCCGCCTTGTTCATCGATATTTCACAAGCATTCGATAAGGTCTGGCATGAGGGACTTATAAGCAAAATTGTAAATCTGCTTCCAGCAAGTACACATAAACTCTTAAAAAGTTATTTGTCCAATAGAACCTTCCGAATTCGATCAAAAGATGAATATTCTTCTCCTAGGAAAATTGCTGCTGGTGTTCCACAGGGTAGTATATTGGGTCCTCTGCTATATATTATCTTTACAGCAGATATGCCAACTAATGCACATACATATACATCTACATTCGCAGATGATACAGCATTTATTAGTATTGATACCGATCCCAAAATCGCTTCTGCACTACTACAATCCCATATTCACCAGCTGGAAATATGGCTGAACAAATGGAAAATTAAGGTAAATCCTACAAAGTGCGTTCATGTAACGTTTACTCTGAGAAGAGATAACTGTCCTCCAATCATGATTAACAACGTGACGATTCCCGAGTGTTCACACGTTAGGTACCTTGGCATACATTTAGATCGCGTTGGTCCCATCACATCGACTGTAAGTTAACTCAGATTAAATTGAAATCCGCTGAACTAAACTGGCTCATTGGCCCACAATCTGCTCTGGAGTTAGACTACAAAGTCCTTTTGTACAAATCAATTATTAAACCAATATGGACGTATGGTATTCAGCTATGGGGAACGGCTTCTGCTTCTAACATTGCCAAATTACAGAGAAGACAATCAAGGATCTTACGTTTAATAACTGGTGCTCCCTGGTACATCAAAAAAAAAAATATCCATAGAGATTTAATTGTTCCACTAGTCCAAGAGGAGATTAGAAGGTTCTGTACAAAATATATTTCCAAGCTGCATGTTCACCCAAATATTCTTGCAAGACAGCTTTTGCAATTTGAAGGCCACCAACGATTAAGAAGGATGGATACCTTGGACCTAGCCACTCACTAATTTTCTTCAAATTCGTTATAAATCTTAAATGGAGTTGCACTGGTAAACTCTATATAATATAATTTTAGATTAAGTTTTGATTACTTATTGTTATTTTCTTTTTAGAAAGATTCAATAATAAAGTACAAACATATAAAAAAAAAAAAAACTTTATGCGTCAGCGCAAAACGAGTGGTCTTCGATAACGAACTGCTCCATATCCAGGCAAACATGGCCCACCTACAACACTAAACGTTCAAATATCTTGGTAACTCTACCCCGTCATAGACTTCGCAATCTTATCTCGACCCTAACAGGGCACTGCGTTTTTGGGCTTCATGCCAGGAGACTTAATCTTCAATTTTATGACTACTGTCGCAGCTGTCACAACATAGAAGAGGAGGAGACAGTGACTCATCTTCTCTGTCACTGCCCCGCCCTCTCGACCCCTAGGGCTCTCTTTTTGGGGGCACTTTTTCTGCATGATTTATCGGATCTAGCGAGTATTGACATTCGTAAAATAGACTCATTTATCAGGGCTTCAGGATGGCTTGATCAGCCTCTCACTGATAGCCTGGAGTAATTGCCTTTGTTCTTTTCTTCCAGTCTATCCCTTGCAGGTAACACAAAGGGACCGCTTTTTGGACCCAAGTGACGCTGACCTACATCGGCTGCCTGCCTAACCTAACCTAAGTGGGCACTGCAACCATATCGAGATATGTTATTAATTTTTAATGCAGATATTATATTTGCACCTCCGTCTGTTACTGCACATATTGATTTACTTTTAAGATTAAATTCCTTCAAGACGTCATCTATCTTTTGAGCTACAGCTACAGCCGTATGGGGTCGTGGGAAAATTTCAGTTTTCAATGAAATTACTTTGATTTCAAAATTAGCACAGAAATGAATTTTTATATTTATATACGATAATTTTTTGTAACGGTCTGACCACATATCCAGAACTAGGGTAATGTTGTTCGGCGATGTATTTAAAATTTCCTTTATATGTTCAAGGTACACGTTGTAGACGTCATCGAGTGCCGATGTTGCTATTGTTCGGTCAGATGGAATTACGATATTTGGACTTAAAGTTTTAATAAATTTTTGGAAGCCTGGTCTTTGAATTATCTTAAACGACTCCAAGTCCCAACAACACATCTCGGCAATTCGCCTTCCATTTTGAAATTTGTTATTTGTGTAAGACGACTCAAGTGCATTTTTAGACATTAATGAACTTTTTCCAAAATTAATGGATTTCACGTCCAAATTATGCACAGTGGTTATTATAATTTGTGGTGGAAGTAGATTTTCCAAACCTTAATACAAAATAAAGACTAACTTGTGTTAATGAATGTATGAATTAATGGTAGACTTACCCTTTCAAACCATTTTCATCGAGCAAACTTTGCAAAATTTGTATTTCTCTAGAATGTGCCTGTCTTTTAAATAAAGATCTCCAAAATGTTTCCAGCATTGCGAAACTCCCACTTCATTTACGACAACCTTGGCTAATTTTTTTAACTCTTCCTTCTTTTTCAGAAGATCTTCATAATAGTCAACATCTGCGTTAATCAATATATATTTATTTATATTTATGTTATCATCAGAATCCGAGTCTGACGAAATTATTTGCTTTTAGATTTTTTTTCAAAATATTTGCTTAAATTTGTTTGTTTCATTTTTATAAAACTTAACACTTTATAGAGACGCGAAAACTATAACGAGATATTTTCTAAAAGCGCACGGTTGATTTTTTCTGTGTTGCCAAATTAACAAAAATTGATGGTAGTAACTCGTGTTGCCAGTATTATACACTTTTTCACTTGCCCTTATTTTCTCGAGTACAAAAAACGAGCTTTAAATGAAAGATTAAGTTGCTAATACTTTTATGTATCTTCTTATTAAATATAAAAACCAAGTCTTATTAAAAAATTAAGTATTAAAAAATATATTTATCTAAAAATTAAAATATTTCGGCTTGAAATTTAAGCCGACACGAGCCGGTTCTTTCGGCGGCGGCTGACTACCGAAAAATTCTCCCGGCGGCGACTCAGCGCCGGCTTCGAGCCGCTCGGCTTCGCCCTCTGGCGATGTGGCCAATGTGAGCTGGAATTGCTCCTGCGGAAAGGACCAGCCCGTTGCTGTAAAAAATAGTGTTCCAACAGCATCAAGTACGATTACACTGCCGCCAATGAATGCTACAACAGAATTTAGTGCCGGTTTACAAGCAGCCTCATCACCAGCTAGCCATATTTTAAGGCCTTTTTCAGATGTACCTGGTCCATCGAAGAGAACAAATACTGTGCAGCCACCAACTCAACCTAACGTTGTCCATGGAAATGGTGCATATAAAGAAGCACAACAACAACATGGATATTTCAACACAGGTGTTTCAGGTCAACCAGTAGCCTCAGCTAAGGCATTGCAAAACATAAATAGTCAATGTGGTCCAAGTACGTCACACAGTTCCTTGTCTGCGCACACACAGCTACAATTACAGATGCTGGAGGAGGAAAAAGAATTGCAGCGAAAGTATTTGGAGAAAAAATACAATATCCTATCCCAAGGTGATGTTTCTCAAAATCTAAATTCCTTTTTTAACGAAACCTCTTTTAAGCCAAATGCATCACAAATTGCTGCCAGACAGGTAATACCTAAGGAGTTGCCAAAATTTGACGGCAACCCTGAAGATTGGCCCTTATTCATAAGTAACTACAAAAATAGTACTGAGATTGCTGGCTACACAGACGGAGAGAATCTTATGCGTCTACAGTCGTGTCTCAAAGGACGTGCAAAGGAACTGGTTAAGAGCAAGTTGCTCATGCCTTCGATGGTGAGTGAGATTATTCAGACCCTTGAAATGTGTCCAGAGCATATTTTGGACAGTATGATTGAGAAAGCTACAAAGTTTCCACCACTTAAAGATAGGCTTGATAGCATCATCGAGTATGCGCTAACTATACGGAATATTTGCTCAAAAATGGAGGCCTGTAATTTAATGGCCCATCTAAACAACCCTTTGTTAGTTAAAACGTTGGTAGATAAGTTGCCCAATAACCACAAGTTGAGTTGGGCCATGCATATCAAAGAAGATAAGGTCCCAGTAGTAAAATCTTTTAGCGATTGGATTTACAACATAGCCGCTGCTGCCAGCCAGGTTGTGTCTCCTATTGGTTCCAAGAAAGGTGGTTCTGTAAACACCCATACTGATCAAGCTCCACGTTGGACGTCAGAGCAACCCTCTAACAGAAATATGTATTGCTTTTATTGTAAAGGTGAGGACCACAAGATCCAGAATTGCTGTGAGTTCCAGTCGTTGAATTTGGATTCAAAATGGAACGTCGTTAAAGAAAATAAATTGTGCCGCCAGTGTTTAAATGCTCATCGGCGTAAGTGTTTTTCAAAAAAAGTGTGTGATATTGCTAACTGTAGTGAAAAAAACACCATCCTTTACTACACAAATATATGACGCCGACTAATCAAAAATCAACTTCGGCTCCCAGAGGAAGTGTGAATGCGCATACCGACCGCAATAATAAACCGTGGTTCAGAATACTTCCGATACGAATTCACTGCAATGGTGGTTCTTTGAAGACGTTCGCGTTTTTAGATGAAGACTCATCCGTAACTCTAATGGAGCAAAGCCTCTTTAACAAGCTGGAACTCTCTGGTGAGAAGGAACCTTTGGAGCTACGATGGACTGGAAATACAACACGTTGCGAAAACAAATCTGTCAAAATAAACCTCGAGGTATCCAGTGACAACAATGACAGCAGGTTCTCCCTTTATGATGTTCGTACAGTGACTAACCTTAGTCTGCCAGTGCAGTCAATTGATTTTGATAACATCGTTGAAAAGTATCCGTATCTCAAAGGTTTGCCAGTGAAATCCTACAACAATGCGAAGCCCATGGTCCTAATCGGTCTGAATAATTGGAGACTTGCGGTTCCATTAAAAATAAGAGAAGGTAGAAACGATCAGTCCATTGCTACAAAAACTCTATTAGGATGGACCCTGCAAGGTAGTGGCTATAGCCCAAGGTACTTTTCTTCATTAAATATACATACGTGTGAGTGCGAAAAACGATACAGAGTGTTGCACGATGAAGTAAAGGAGTATTTTAGCCTAGATGCCCCACAAGAGAGACCCATTTTGTCGCCCGAAAATAACAGAGCAATGCAGTTACTGGAAAGCACAGCCATTAAGAAAAATAATCAGTATGAAGTTGGCATGCTGTGGAAAGATGAGGTCCCCAAACTGCCCTCAAGTTACGAAGTTGCAAGCCATCGCCTGAAGTGTCTCCAAAAGAAGTTTATAAAAGACCCACAATTACGGCAGACTATGTGAATGGAAATTGATAAACTAGTTTCAAAAGGGTACGCTCGAAAGGTCTCAGAAGCAGACAGGTTGTATGAAGATCGTACATGGTATCTACCAATATTTGTTGCCCTAAATCCGAATAAACCGGGAAAGGTTCGTCTTGTTTGGGATGCAGCAGCAAAGTCACAGAACAAGTCTCTAAATGATTTCATAATTTGTGGTCCAGATTTGCTAACTTCACTTTTTAAAATCTTAGTCGAATTTCGTGTTGGTCAAATCGCCATATGCGGCGACATAGCCATCGTATTAATGTAAGAGACGAGGACATGCATGTTCAACGATTTTTGTGGTTCGAAAATAGCGACAACAGTGAATCTTGTGAATACGTAATGAAGGCCCTAACATTTGGTATAAGCTGCGCACCATTCATTGCCCATTTTATTCGGAATAAGAACGCAAAAGAATTTTACGACTTATATCCATGAGCTGTGAAGGCAATTCAGTGCTACCACTATATGGACGATTTAATTGACAGCGTGGATACCGAAGAAGAAGCTATAGAACTCGCGGCACAAGTACGCACAATTCATGCTTCGGGTGGATTTCATATGAGAAACTGGATAACCAATTCCGAGAGTGTACGACGGCACTTATGCGATGATAGCTCCAAAACTCAGACCTCATTCAAGGCTATAGAAAAAATACTTGGTATGTATTGGGAATCCAATAATGACATTTTTCAATATAATTCTAGATTCTCGAGGCTCCGAAGGGATGTGTTCCAGCCGCATGTGGTCCCAACCAAAAGGGAAGTCCTTCAAGTTCTGCTGTCAATTTTTGACCCGTTAGGATTCGTTTCCCATTATACAATTGGGCTTAAGACGCTTTTGCAAGATATTTGGCGTTCAGGAATAAAATGGGACGACGAGTTATCCGAAGACCTTTTCCTAAAGTGGTCCTCATGGTTATCTAATTTGGCTAGGATATCATCTATAATCATTCCACGGTGCTACTCGAGACTTCTAAAAATAATGGTCATGGTCCAACTACATACGTTTGTCGATGCTGGTGAAAACGCATATGCTGCAGTAAGCTACTTTAGAATTCAGTGTAATGATGATGTCGACGTGCGAATTGTAGCTACCAAATCGAAGGTGACCCCATTAAATCCAATATCAATTCCACGACTGGAACTTCAAGCCGCTTTGATTGGTTCAAGACTAGCGTAAAAAATTCGTGGTTCAACTCGACTTACCTGTGAAGAAAGTTTCTTTTGGTCCGATTCAAAAACAGTCCTGAAATGGCTTTCAATGGATCCTAAGAACTTTAAGGCGTTTGTTATGTACAAAGTTGAAGAAATACTAGAAACTGTAGGAGATGAGACTCTCGTTAATAATATATATTAAAATAAAGGGGCTAAAACCAGACAAATGTCCAAGTTGTCCACAGAATTTTAATATTATTTGGAGTTATAATATACGAGGCTTGACCAAACAACAAAGTGTATTTTAATCGCCTTCATATATGAACTTATTAATTTATAGTTTTTTTATTTTATTATTTTTTATGTAAAAACAGTTTTCATTTTTAAAAATATTTATTATTCTCCAGTTCGAAGTTAGATAAGGAATGACAAAATTTTAAAATATAATCAAAAATATATACAAAGTTAGGAATGTAAAAATTGTAGCAAGGAAAATGTAGTTGAGAATAAATGAGAGAGATAATTTTAGGTGAGTTTACGGTATGTAGTAACTTAAATAGAATTCAAGAGACAAGTAATAAAACATAATAAATACACTCAATGATAATTACTCAAACACAGTCAAGGCAAAAATAATAATGACAAAATTAGTTTTAAATAAGAAAAACAATAATAATTACAAACAAGTAAGAGTGGTATATTCGGCTTTGCCGAATCTTGGATACCCTTCACCAATGGTGTTGCAAAAGTTCTTAATGTAATTCCTAGCAAAATTTGGTTATACTAGTATTATATGCAAAGAGTCTTTAAAATTAAGAGTCGGAAAAAGAAAAGCTTTTCGGTGGCGTCATCATCTAGAATAGTTATGCACCCAAAGGTTAGGTTGGGCAGGTGGCTGATGTCTACGGAAGCTTCACTTGGGTTCTAAAGTGGTCCCTTTGTGAAAGATAATGATTAGAGAATGCATATTTAAGCCAGCCAGTAGCTTCGAAATAAAATAGACACATATTTTACGAACATTTAATAAAGTTCGATAGACCAGATAAACCATGCAGAAAAGATGCTTCAAAATGTAGATGCCCTTACATTTGCAATAGCACATCGATTTGATGAAGTTTAAGTATTCTGGCATGCAACCCAAAAACACAGTGCCCAGTGAGGGTTGTGCACTTTAATTCGTACGAATTATCCAACTAGTAAAAGTTCTTGATTAGTTATGTAAAACTCTGAAGTTAGCGGACTGATTTAGGTCAAAGCTTTAACAATGATAAGCCTTAAAATTATAGGGTATAAACTCTTAGTTTTAGATACATACATGAAATATATAGCTTTTGAATGGATGGATATCAGCTTTGTCGGAAAAGTTATTAAAGATTTGCTTATTAATCTGAAGTTAGTTAATTAATTAAAATGGACACTTCATCAATAATATTTGGGATGTATTGTTCTTTCGATCTGTCCGATGGATGTTTGGAAAGTTTTGCTCTAGTTCCTTGTGCAATTTTAATGTGATTTAATTTATCAGCATTAAATCGATTGGGAGATTTCACTAAATGTGAATAGAGCTCGCCCATTTTCAATATCGAACTTTTCAAGAGATCAGAAATACTTTTGTCAAATGTTGTCCCTCTAGAAAGTTTATTTTAGGCGCTATGGCCCTGAATATTAATACTGTACAACGTCTTTATACTAAATGTCATCATCGTATCTTAGGCGAAGCTATACGGGAACAATTGTCAAACGTGAACGGATTTCTCCCAATTGCAATTAAAAAATTTAAATTTTCGTTGATATGTGAGATACTTACATACATATGTAGGTTTTGGACGGATATCATTTTTGTACTTCCTAGGAAGATTACCTATAATTTGATATATAATACATTCTCAAATGTTATCATAATGTTCAAAAGTCAGACACAAAATTAAGATTAATGCAGAGTGTCTGTCTGCTAAAATCAGATTTGTGGAGCTCCTGGATTTTACACAAAATTTTAGGATATTGTCCCACCCTGAATTTTATCATTGTCGATCAAAACACCATCGCTTAAACGCTAAATTATATCTACCACAAATTACCGAATGCATCAGGATTTAGGTAATCCCCTGCTAAGGACGCTATTAAATTTCATCAAAATAAACACCTGAGATATCGACAAAACAGGAGCTCCAAAAACTTGACTACAACAGAAAAAATTACAGACAGGTAGACGGACGGACAAAAAAACAGACGGACGGACGGACAAACAAACAGACGGACAGACAGACAAACAGACGGATGGACAGACTGAGGTTGCGAAATCGATACTCCTGCCGATTCTGAGTTGATCGGTACAATTTGAATGGTAATCGTAATCAGATTTGTGGAGTTTATATATCAGATTTAGAAAATCTTCACACAAAGAACGATGTCAAATTTCATCACAATCGGTCCATAAACACCTGAGATATCGCTGAAACATTATTTACAAAATGTAAACAAAATTTCTTAGACACGTACTTTGGGCAATTTGCTGTACCTCAAATGTAGTGTTATGGCGATATCTTAATTGATTATGGACCGCTTTTGATAAAATTTAATAACGTGCTTGGCGGGGGAATTTCCTAAAATCTGATATAAAATTTATGTAGGTCCGTGCTAAAGGAGGATGGTTTTTCCTATTTCTGCATTTCATTTTTTCAACAAACATTCTCTAATGCGAACTTTGGGCAATTTGCGATACATCAAATTCAGTGTTTTGGCGATATCTCAGTTGTTTATGGACCGATTTTGATAAAATTTTACAGAGTGCTTTGGCAAACTATTTCCTACAATCTGATATATAACATATTATCACATGTACACCAGGAGTATCTTTTTTCTCTTGTTATTTAAAAGTGTGTTTCAATCAAAAATTTTAAAATTTTCGTCTAATTTTTGGTATTTTTTCGATATTTTCGGTGTTAATAAACCGATTTTAATGAAATTTAATAGCGTTCATTGCGGGAGAATTTCCTAAAATCTGATATATAATTTATGTAAGTCCATCCTCCAGGGGCTCCAGAAACTTGATTTCAACAGACAGACAGACGGACGGACAGACAGACAGACAGACGGACATCGCTTAATCGATTCTCCTCCCGATTCTGAGTCGATCGGTATAATTTTTATGTTATGGGTCTACGATCACTAATAAAAAAATTACAAACGGAATCACAAACTTATAATACCCTTTCACCTATTGGTGAAGGGTATAATAATAATCATAATGTGCAAATAAATTTAATAATCAAAATCATACATATTCAAAACAACAATAATGGTAAAATAAAATAAAAGTAATTCTAATTGTAAAAATGATGCCCGCTACAACCTCCCCCTCTGCCTCAGTAATCGTCACGATGATGAGGCAGAACCTCAATAAGTTTTGGGTTGTCTTGGACGAAGATGTCTGCAATTTTCATTCTGATCTACTAGTGTAGTTGTTGTATGTTGTTGCGTATCGGATGTTGTTCGATTTGGAATTGTTGCAGTCGCACCTCGATCATTTTCATTTAGCGTTGATTGGTTTTCAGTATTGGTTGTTTTGGGTCGTTCACGTCGCCTTTTCGGATATATTGGGAAATCCGAAGAAGTTTCATATGGTGTAAGATCTGAAGCATGATGTGTTGCAAGTGGTATATCAGGATTTTCTTCCGCTGCTATAGTATAACACGTACCTTGTTTATTTATTATTTTATAAGGCCCATCGCGTCTAGGGATAAATTTGGAAGTTATGTTTTTTGCTGAGTTGCTTAGGACATGAGTTGCTACTAGAACTCGGTCTCCGATATTGAAATCAATTTGGGGTCTTCGCTTTGAATTGACATAATTCTGATTTCGATCTTGTCTTTTTTCAACAGCTTCTTTTGCATTCTTCAAGGTATCGGCAAGTCTTAATAAGTGTGGCGTGATTTGAGGAATACAATTTTCTGAAACAATTATTGATCTTAAATCGTAATGTGCTTCTAAGGGACTTCTTAGTTCTCTTCCAAAAGTTAAATATGCTGCTGTGTAACCAGTGCTATCACATTTTGATGAATTCATTGCAAAACGTATCATCGGCAATTTCAAATGCCATGTATTGTGTTCCTTACCAACACAAATAGCAAGCTGAGTTTTGAGATCACGGTTTTTTCTCTCCACAGGGTTTGCCTCAGGGTGATATACAGGAGTAAACGTTTGATCAATTCCCAAGCAAAAAGTTAATTGCTGCATAACTGCAGAAATAAATTGGCAGCCATTATCAGTATGAATTCTCCTTGGAACTCCATAGCGCAAAATAATTTCGTTTAATATAATGATTGAGCAGTTTTCTGCACTAGCCTCTCTTAAAGCAAATAGTTCTACCCATCGGCTGCAGATATCCTCTATTACCAGTATCCATTGATGACCTCTATTTGTACGTGGTAAAGGGCCAACAAGATCTATTGCAATAACTTCGAAACGCTGATTACTGGCAACTGTTCGAAATAGTCCTGCTGGTTTCAAATTTGTAGACTTATACTTCTGGCATTCAATGCACTTTTTTACATATGATGTAATTTCAGCTCTCATGCCATGCCAGTAATAGTGTGGAACGATGCGGCCAATTGTTCTCTCAATGCCATAATGACCTGCGGTAGGATGATCATGAAGTCTCTTTAAGATTGTGCTTCGCATTGATTTTGGTACAACCAGTTGACCATTTTCTGAATCTTGATCGGAACAGTAACGATATAATACTCCATCTACCATCATGTAACCACGGCTTGTATATTTATATACGTTTTCATCATCAGTTTCAAAAGATGTTATAATAATTTTTATTTCTGTGTCATCCAGTTGAGCTCTTCTTATATCCGCGGAACCTTGTGTTGGGAAATCTATCGATATTAAACAACATTCACAATTGAAATCTGTGTGATTTTCCATAGGGCAAGGTGGCCTTGACAATGTGTCTGCCACAACATTTTGTCTTCCCGGGGTGTATCCAAATTTAATATTGGGTTGCAATTGAAAAGCCCATCTTGCTAAACGACCTGTAGGGCTTTTTAAGCTAAAGAGCCATTTTAATGGTTGATGGTCCGTTAGAACTGAGATTTCGGAACCTTCAATGTATCCTCGAAACTTTTTCACAGCCCAAACTACAGCTAATGCTTCCCTTTCTGTAGTCGAGTAATTTCTTTCGGCTGACAGAAGTAGGCGACTAGCATATTCTATAGGGTGCTCATTTTCCTTCTCCCCCTGAAGTAGAACAGCTCCCAACGCATAATTACTTGCATCAGTTTTCAAGCAAAAAGGTTTGTCTTCATCAATTTGTTGAAGAATTAGAGGATTTATTAAAGAACTTTTCAATTTTTCAAATGAATTCTGTTCTTCAACATTCCATTTCCATTTAGTATTCTTCTTCGTTAAATTTGACAAGGCCTTGGAAATGTCGGCAAAATTGGGTATAAATCTCCGATACCACGAACAAGTTTGTAAAAAAGATATTAATTGTTTTAAGTTTTTAGGATGGGGTCTCTGGAGGATAGCTGCTGTTTTATCTGGATCGGGCTTTAAACCATTTATTGTTAGCAGATGGCCAAGGTACTTAACCTCTGACCTACAAAAGTTACATTTTTCACGATTTAATTGAAGCTTAAATACTTTGATTCTTTCAAAAGTTTTTCGTAAGTCATTGATGTGCGTTTCAAAATCTTTTGAACAGATAATTATGTCATCCAAATATGCTAATATAGTTATTTGAGGCAGACCATTACGGAACTTATCAACAAGCCTCTGAAATGTTGCCGGCGCATTTTTTAAACCGAAAGGCATTCTATTAAAAACGTAAATGCCAAAAGGAGTTGTGAAAGCAGTTTTTAATTTATCTTTATCAGCAATTTTAATCTGCCAGTAACCAGCTTTTAAGTCTATGGTAGACATAAATGAAGATGCTTTTGCTGCGTGTAATAAATTGTCCATTCTTGGAAGTGGATACTTATCGGTTACTGTTATAGCGTTTAAGCGGCGATAATCAACGCAAACTCTTAATGCTCCTGATTTCTTTGGAATTAGCACTACTGGAAATGCCCAAGGCGATTCCTCCTCTTTAATTATTTGATTTTCCAGCATTTGTGATATCTCATTTTTAAGTTTCTCTTTCATAACTGTTGAATTTCGGTACGGAGGACATGAAATAGGGGCATGTGTCCCAGTGTCAATATAATGTTCTACATGGGGTATAGTTTCCGTGGTAGCTTCAAAAACAGAACGAAATTTTTCTAGCAAATTTTCTAATTGCAGTTTTTGACAATTTGATAAATTTGTTCCTTCTGAATTCTTTAGCTTTAAATCAAATGCGTTTATTTCAATTTCGGAACTGACTATATCGTTAGATTTGCTATTTGTCTTTAGTCTTTTTAATGGTGGAAACAGGTCCCAATCGTAAACGTCAGTTTGTAACCCTTCAGGAATACTTCCTTCAAAGATTTTGTTGATACCACCAGGCGAATAATCATAAATTGATGAGTTATCCGAATTGTTGGGTGTAAAAGAGCCATTGGTTGGATTGTTATTTGAGTTTTCAAGCCATGTAAGGAAATTATCAACTGGATTACTCTCAGCTATGTTTGCTTGAATAAGATTAATAGGTTTTGCTAAATTTGGTTTATTCAATTTAAATTCAAATATTGTACCAGGATCATCCTTAAAAGTACCAAGTTCTCTGGGCTAAGTCTAGCACAATTCCTGCTTGCTCAAGAAAATCTATGCCGATTATCGTACGATTTTCTTGTGCTTTAGGCAAACAGATAAATCTGATACGTTTAAAACGTTTCCCAATCAAAACACCTACGATTGTGGAGTAAACTTTTTCTTGACGTGATATACCATCAGCCAGAATTATTTCTGCTGATACTTCTTGAAAATCATTCCCTTTTTCCTTCAATTTTTTAAAAAGTGTATAGCCTGCAACACTAGTGCGAGCAGCAGTATCAAAATACGCTTCTCCATTTAGACCGCTAATATTTATTTGAACTGTTGGAACATCCCTACCAACTAAAGTTGTGTGTATTGAGTTGAAGTCTATTTTTTGGGGACTATTTGTGGGATCCTTTTGATTACATTTTGGGCAGTTTGAACGGTAATATCCGGCTAAACCGCATCCATAACAATTTAAAATTGTTTGTTTGGTTGTGGGGTTTCGTTTTCTGTCAGCTTCAATTCTTTTATAGCATGTCTCAGATGTGTGGTTCTTCTTTCTACAGAACGAACAACGCACTAATGACTTTTCATCATCTGTGAGCTTTGTTTTTGGCTCCTTGCTTTCCTGAATGTGCATTTCAACGTCTCTTGCCTTTTGCAGTAAATCTTGAAATGTCTCAATGCTTTCTCTAGGAATCTTTTCTCTTATGGAAAGAAGTAACTGTGAAAAAATTATATTAAGCATAGTGTTTTCAGACAAACGTTCTGATAGTTGAGCAAACAGTCTACGTTTCCTACATATAAAACTATCAGTGGATTCAAACATCTTTTGTTTTTCTTGATTGATCTCCAAAAATATGCGCCAATCTGGCTTCGGTGGAGAAAAAGCTTTTCGCAATAAATCAATCGCCATATCAAAGTTTTTGGCTTCGTTTTTGACGCCTTGCCACCAAGAGGACGCATATCCTTCTAATAGAAGGGGCAAACTAGTCAATGCCAAAAAGTCAGATACATTTTCTGCTTCTTTATAAACTAGTATAGTGGCTATAAAATCTTCTACTTTAGTGGCGTTTCTACCACCACAAAAACGTGCGCTACAATTTACAAAAGTTGTTCTCGTCTAACACTTAGACCTCCTATTAACTCATTGAATTGATGTTGGGTAAGAACAATATTGGCAGAACTATTACTTGTATTCGTAGTTGTATTTAATAAATCAGAATCTGGGGCAATTACTGTGCTCTGATTTTGCAAATCATTTACATTAGGTAACCCTGTTGATGACCGAGAACCGACTGGAGTTTGATGTTGGCCACCGGAAGCATTTTGTGACCCAGAAGAGTTTTGGGAATTAATTGTTGTATTACGAGGGCTTCGACGCATTTTAAAATTTTCCTTTAATACTGATCAACAATTATTTATGTTTTCGAAAATTCAAAATAATAGCAGTGATTTATTGTTTTAACGCTATTAACACCCTGTATTTTGTAAAAATGCTGAAATTGTATTTTTTTTTATAAAATATTCTCAAAAACTCTCTCTTTCCAAATTATATCAACGTTTTAGCAACAAAATTATGAATCTCCAAAACCAATAATTAAAAACCAAAAACCAATAAAATGCCGTTAAATATTAGCAACAAAACAAAATATATTTTCGGAGTTCCTAACACAACAACAACAATACACTATGAGAGTTCTAGTTGATCTGGTTGATTTCAAGACTATAACAACGAAACTGGCTGGATGTTTCAATTAAGCAAAATATTCTTCTGTAAAAATTGCTTCCGCCTCGAAAGCGTTCCCTTTTTTAGGAATAGGTTTTTTTTTAGTTGGGCGCCAATGTAGGAGATGAGACTCTCGTTAATAATATATATTAAAATAAAGGGGCTAAAACCAGACAAATGTCCAAGTTGTCCACAGAATTTTAATATTATTTGGAGTTATAATATACGAGGCTTGACCAAACAACAAAGTGTATTTTAATCGCCTTCATATATGAACTTATTAATTTATAGTTTTTTTATTTTATTATTTTTTATGTAAAAACAGTTTTCATTTTTAAAAATATTTATTATTCTCCAGTTCGAAGTTAGATAAGGAATGACAAAATTTTAAAATATGATCAAAAATATATACAAAGTTAGGAATGTAAAAATTGTAGCAAGGAAAATGTAGTTGAGAATAAATGAGAGAGATAATTTTAGGTGAGTTTACGGTATGTAGTAACTTAAATAGAATTCAAGAGACAAGTAATAAAACATAATAAATACACTCAATGATAATTACTCAAACACAGTCAAGGCAAAAATAATAATGACAAAATTAGTTTTAAATAAGAAAAACAATAATAATTACAAATAATAATCATAATGTGCAAATAAATTTAATAATCAAAATCATACATATTCAAAATAACAATAATGGTAAAATAAAATAAAAGTAATTCTAATTGTAAAAATGATGCCCGCTTCAAAACTACGAATATTACACAATGGAATTGGGTTCCCTCCAAATTAAACCCTTTTTTGAAGGATGAAAAGAATAGCTGATTTTACAATGAATATCGAATATTTTTCGTCCTGGAAGCGACTTTATGTGGCTCTATCTTATTTCGTGCTTTACATAGAAAAATTAAAGTTCAAAATTCGAGGTGGAAATTTGCAGGTAATGTGTTTCGAATATACACAAAAGGCCAAAAATATTTTGTTTAAGTATGCTCAAATCAGTGAATTTGCTGAAGAAATTTGGTGTCTCAAAAACAACAAGAGGTTGCCAACTGGAAGTAAACTTAAACAACTTAATATTATTCTTGATGAATATGAAATAATACGTGCCTGTGGTAGAGTCGAGACTCTCAATTGCAACAATGCCATAATTTTGCCCCATGGTCATTACATAACCCTTTTGTTGGTCCATCATTGCCTTCATGAAGCAACGATGTCAAAAATTAACTCACGATTTTACATTCCCAGATTAAGAACCCTGTATAAAAGTATGCGAAGTAAATGTCAACGCTGCAAGAACGAGTTAGCAGTTCCACAACCTCCCTTGATGGCATCTCTACCAGCAGCAAGATTGGGCTCCTTTGAACGTCCGTTCACTTATGTCGGTATAGACTTTTTTGGCCCTTTACATGTAGCAGTAGGAAGACGCAATGAAAAGAGATGGGGTGTTGTGTTCACATGTTTGACAGTTCGTGCGATTCATATTGAAGTCGCTCACAGCTTAGACACAAGTTCCTGCATAATGTGCATTCAAAATTTTATAAGTCGTCGTGGCTCCCCTAAGGAAATATATATAGACAACGGCACAAATTTCAAGTCGATAGAAAGAGTTCTAAGGGAGGAAACGCAGAATATCGATTTGCATCAAGTCTTCACAAAGCATCACGACATCAAATGAAGATTTAACCCCCCTGCAGCGCCACATATGGGTGGTGCTTGGGAAAGACTGGTACGTACAGTAAAAACAATTCTCTATGCCATGTGTCCCGCTTATAAATTTAATGACGAGTCCTTGAGAAGTTCCTTGTGCGAAATTGAATTCATGATCAACTCCCGACCTTTAACATTTGTGGCTCTTGATTCCATTGAAGACGACGCACTCACACCAAATCATCTTTTACTCGGCTCTGCAGATGGGCACAAACCACTGTGTGAAATAAATTACGACCTCCGTCAGCGATGGCATCATACGTAAAAATTCGCCAATCATTTCTGGAGCAGATGGGTTCGTGAATATGGTCCAATTTTAGTCAAACGCAGCAAGTGGTTCGAGAAGGTTAAGCCACCATCGGTTGGTGATATAGTGGTCATTGTGGACGATACACTTCCCCGAAATTGCTGGCCCAAGGGTGTCATAATCGAGACAACAGCTGCTAAAGATGGTCAAGTTCGTCGTGTTAAAGTGAAAACCAATACCAGCAAATTTGATAGGCCCGTAACGAAGATAGCAGTTCTAGACGTCGGCAATAGACAGGATGGCAAGCTCATGGTCTCATAATTCGCTTACGAAGGGGGGAATGTTACCGCCGCCACCCTTATGTTCCAAAAAATATTTACTGTTTTTTACTTTTTGTTAATTTTATGTTTCACTCAAAGAAAACATACGTACATTTATACATTTGCATTAACTTGTACATATTTACATGCATGTATGTTTTCTTTGCTCTTCTTTCTCGTTGCCCAAATTGCTTAATAACGGTTTATTTAAATTTTGCAATTTACTTTAAAAGGCATTGCAACGAAAAACAAAGGGCTTTTTTTGAATAGAAGAAGAGAAGAAACAAATTGTTTTAATTAATTGGTTTATTTAAATAAAGTTAAATTATTATAAACATATTTTGTCACTCTTAAAAGTTGTTTTTTACTTAATTCTTCTTGGAAGCAACAACCTAATAAAGATTTGTAATAAAAATTAAATAAATATTATAATAAAGAATTATATTTAACTTATATAATGTTTTTGAACTCACTTTAGGAAATTTCCCTACGTACCATAACCTACATGAATTATAAATCCGATTTTAGGAAAAAACCAACTAAGTTAAAAAAGTAAAAAATAAATTAAAAATTCGGAAATTTGTGATACATTGTTTTTAGTGTTTTGGAGATATTAAAGATGTTTGTGGACAGGTTTCCTAAAATCTGATATGTAATTATACAGGCCCATTATACATCAATATATTTCCTTTACAATGCTTAAAAGTCAGACCATTTATTTAAAATATTCGAGTATAAAATATCTCCGTCTGCTGAAATCAGTTTTGTAAAACTCATAGAAAATACACCGACATGAACTGACATCAGATTTTAGGACGTGCTCCCGCTATTAAATTTCATTAAAATCGGTCCATAAACACCTGAGCAATTGCAAAAAAATCGAATTAATTTTTCTCAAAAATTTTGAATTTGGCAGTTTGAAATAATTCGATTTTACTATTTTAACCATGTCTTAGGTATTTATTGACCAATATTCATGAATTTCAATAGCTTTGCGGAAGAATTTCCTAAAGTTTGATATATAATTTATATGGGCCCATCGTCAAGGAAAATTGTTTTTCTTATTTTTATACCCTTCACCAATAGGTGAAAGGGTATTATAAGTTTGTCATTCAGTTTGTATTTTTTTCATTATTCGTCTTAGACCCCATAAAAATTATACCGATCGACTCAGAAGGAGAGTCGATTTAGCCATGTCCGTCTGTCTGTCAGTCTGTCTGTCCGTCTGTCTGTCTGTTGAAATCAAGTTTGTGCAGCTCCTGGAGGGTGTATCGAGATAAATTGTATATCAGATTCTAGGAAATTGACCTACGCAGTACGCTATTAAATTTCATCAAAATCGGTCCATAAACACCGGAGATATCGGCTGCGTTGAAGTATTTTCTAAAATCTGACATATAATTCGAAAATTTTTTTTTTTCACCAATAGGTGAAAGGGTATTATAAGTTTGTGATTCCGTTTGTAATTTTTTTATTAGTGATCGTAGACCCCATAAAAATTATACCGATCGACTCAGAATCGGGAGGAGAATCGATTAAGCGATGTCCGTCTGTCTGTCTGTCCGTCCGTCTGTCTGTCTGTTGAAATCAAGTTTCTGAAGCCCCTGGAGGATGGACTTACATAAATTATATATCAGATTTTAGGAAATTCTCCCGCAATGAACGCTATTAAATTTCATTAAAATCGGTTTATTAACACCGAAAATATCGAAAAAATACCAAAAATTAGACGAAAATTTTAAAATTTTTGATTGAAACACACTTTTAAATAACAAGAGAAAAAAGATACTCCTGGTGTACATGTGATAATATGTTATATATCAGATTGTAGGAAATAGTTTGCCAAAGCACTCTGTAAAATTTTATCAAAATCGGTCCATAAACAACTGAGATATCGCCAAAACACTGAATTTGATGTATCGCAAATTGCCCAAAGTTCGCATTAGAGAATGTTTGATGAAAAAATGAAATGCAGAAATAGGAAAAACCATCCTCCTTTAGCACGGACCTACATAAATTTTATATCAGATTTTAGGAAATTCCCCCGCCAAGCACGTTATTAAATTTTATCAAAAGCGGTCCATAATCAATTGAGATATCCCCATAACACTACATTTTGTTTACATTTTGTAAGTATTGTTTCAGCGATATCTCAGGTGTTTATGGACCGATTGTGATGAAATTTGACATCGTTCTTTGTGTGAGGATTTTCTAAATCTGATATATAAACTCCACAAATCTGATTACGATTACCATTCAAATTGTACCGATCAACTCAGAATCGGCAGGAGTATCGATTTCGCAACCTCAGTCTGTCCGTCCGTCTGTTTGTCTGTCTGTCCGTCTGTTTGTTTGTCCGTCTGTTTTTTTGTCCGTCCGTCTACCTGTCTGTAATTTTTTCTGTTGTAGTCAAGTTTTTGGAGCTCCTGTTTTGTCGATATCTCAGGTGTTTATTTTGATGAAATTTAATAGCGTCCTTAGCAGGGGATTACCTAAATCCTGATGCATTCGGTAATTTGTGGTAGATATAATTTAGCGTTTAAGCGATGGTGTTTTCATCGACAATGATAAAATTCAGGGTGGGACAATATCCTAAAATTTTGTGTAAAATCCAGGAGCTCCACAAATCTGATTTTAGCAGACAGACACTCTGCATTAATCTTAATTTTGTGTCTGACTTTTGAACATTATGATAACATTTGAGAATGTATTATATATTAAATTATAGGTAATCTTCCTAGGAAGTACAAAAATGATATCCGTCCAAAACCTACATATGTATGTAAGTATCTCACATATCAACGAAAATTTAAAATTTTTAATTGCAATTGGGAGAAATCCGTTCACGTTTGACAATTGTTCCCGTATAACTTCGCCTAAGATACGGTGATGACATTTAGTATAAAGACGTTGTACAATATTAATATTCAGGGCCATAGCGCCTAAAATAAACTTTCTAGAGGGACAACATTTGACAAAAGTATTTCTGATCTCTTGAAAAGTTCGATATTGAAAATGGGCGAGCTCTATTCACATTTAGTGAAATCTCCCAATCGATTTAATGCTGATAAATTAAATCACATTAAAATTGCACAAGGAACTAGAGCAAAACTTTCCAAACATCCATCGGACAGATCGAAAGAACAAACATCCCAAATATTATTGATGAAGTGTCCATTTTAATTAATTAACTAACTTCAGATTAATAAGCAAATCTTTAATAACTTTTCCGACAAAGCTGATATCCATCCATTCAAAAGCTATATATTTCATGTATGTATCTAAAACTAAGAGTTTATACCCTATAATTTTAAGGCTTATCATTGTTAAAGCTTTGACCTAAATCAGTCCGCTAACTTCAGAGTTTTACATAACTAATCAAGAACTTTTACTAGTTGGATAATTCGTACGAATTAAAGTGCACAACCCTCACTGGGCACTGTGTTTTTGGGTTGCATGCCAGAATACTTAAACTTCATCAAATCGATGTGCTATTGCAAATGTAAGGGCATCTACATTTTGAAGCATCTTTTCTGCATGGTTTATCTGGTCTATCGAACTTTATTAAATGTTCGTAAAATATGTGTCTATTTTATTTCGAAGCTACTGGCTGGCTTAAATATGCATTCTCTACTTGTAGTCTAGTAATCATTATCTTTCACAAAGGGACCACTTTAGAACCCAAGTGAAGCTTCCGTAGACATCAGCCACCTGCCCAACCTAACCTTTGGGTGCATAACTATTCTAGATGATGACGCCACCGAAAAGCTTTTCTTTTTCCGACTCTTAATTTTAAAGACTCTTTGCATATAATACTAGTATAACCAAATTTTGCTAGGAATTACATTAAGAACTTTTGCAACACCATTGGTGAAGGGTATCCAAGATTCGGCAAAGCCGAATATACCACTCTTACTTGTTAAATGCTGTTTTTTTAAAAAAAATTTTTAAAATTGTCAATTTGCGTACATCGATATATTTTGCTTTAGCGATATCTGAGTTGTTGATATACCGATTACGATGAAATTCAACAGTGCTCTGCGTTGAATGATTTCCTAAAATTTGATATACAATTCAGAAAACTTTCTTCAAAAAAAATGATTTTTTTTACAAAAAAAATGTATTTTTTTTACAAAAAAGTATATTTAAAAAAATAAATATTTTTAATTCGGCAATTAGCGGGACATCAAATTTGGAGTTTTGGCTATATCTCAGATTGTTATATACCGATTTTGATGATATTTAATATCGTTTTGCTTTAGTGGATTTCCTAAGATCTGACATCTTATTCATGTCAGTATACTATCCGCAAATTGAGGAATTTTAAACAAATTGAAGAATTTTATACAAATTAAACAAATATGATTTAAAAGGAAATATAAAATTTTAATTCGGCATCGAATTTCGAGTTTTGGCTATATCTAAGGTGTTAATAGAAATGTATATTGAAATTTGATAATAAACTTCATAGAACACTATTAACATCCAATATTTAACTTATGTCGGTATGCCATCCAGGAGCTACACAAACCTGATTTCAGTAGACGGAAATACGATGTACATATGTCTAAAAATAGTGGCTTTTGAACATAGTGATTGCTCATTATTTGCGACATATAATAAGTATATTTATATTAAATTGTAGGTAATCTTTTTATGAATTATGCAAAATACAACTCATTACAATGGTATACGTTCAAAACCATACATATACATATGTATAAAAATCTAACTGAACCTATAGGTTAATATATTAATTATATATAATTGTATATATTGGTACTAATTCTGCCTACTAAATTCACAGACATTCAAGATTAACCATGTGCTTTTCCTATAAGAAAAAGATATACACGTATTTTAAAATGTTTTGATATTTGTTAGTTACCAGATATAAAGTCAAGACACCGAAATCAGGATACAAAATTTTGAACAATATAGAACTTTAGCGTTTAACTTTTAAATGTATTTTAGGTCCAATTTATGTAAGTTTAACATATCAAAATATAGGTAATATTTCCGTGATTAACACAAAAAACGACTTAATAAAATTGAAAAAAATAATTTTGAAAATATCCCTTCAAAATCTATATACAATATCAATCAATTAAAGAGTCTAAAGCTGCGTTTAGACTGTGCTAATATTTGTGCAAAACTATAACGGTCTTATGTTAAAAAAATCTTAAATATTGCTTAAAGAACACGTTAGTTAGCAAATACTTTAAGGCTAACAAACGATTGTTAAAAAATGGTATTTAAAAACAGTTCTTTAACTAATGAATACGTCAAGTCAATTTTACATATTAATGCTGGCAACATCGTAATTCTCTCTTGTCTCTTTATAGTTAAATATACAAAACAACGAATTAATTATTCGTTGTTTCCTCCGGGTAGTCGAATTTCTAAATAATGTTTTGTATGTTTTTATTATAAAATAACATTTTTCTTCTTTTCTTAATGTAAATTATATTATGTTACATAAAAGCATAAACTAAACACATTTATAATACAGTAGAATAATAAATAGACAAATTTTTATAAAGGGTTTAAACCGATTATTTAAAAATTGAGTACTTTTAACTCATGTTGAGTATGTATACATCACTATAATGTTTTTTTGTAAATTTCATTAACCGATGTCTGTTTTTTGTTGAAAACACGAATTTTTTGTTAAAAATTAGAATTTGTATTATCAATTTCTTTGAAAAGTTTGATTTCAGTATGAAATACATATGTAAAATAGAGTATGAAATATAATGGAAATTAATTACCCCCTGAAACCTTTTATATGATAAAAAAATAGCAAATTACAAAAAATATGATAACGAAATTTAGCAAAAACATTATTTTTATTAGATAAGTCTGAAAACTTAAATATTTTCTTTAAAAGTTTTCACAAAATATTATTTGTCAAAACAGTAAAATATTTAACGTAGCTTTAAATTATGTAGACAGCTACTTTAAATTATTTGATGTTAACAAAAGATTAACGTCGGTTTGTTAAGCTAACAATCGTTTTAGGATAATACTTTAAGGAATTTTGCTTAACTTTAGTTTACCAATCGTTGTTAAATTTTTTTGCATAAGACCGTAAGAATTTTGTTTGTCCTAGTGTAAACACTCGAATTTGTTAGCCACCAAATATTTTTCGACTGTTTGTTGGCTAAAGTAAGTAAGTAAGTAAATTTTTATTGAGACTTCTTTTCATACAATGTTTAGATAAAATCGACAGTATAATAATATACAATAAATAAATCATAGAACTATATTCGTCTTGTTCTGTTGCACGGTGTATGAATAAGCAACTTGCTAAATTAAAATGAATATGTATAAATTTACATGAAATAATGTGTTAGCAATGCTTGCTCCCGGCATTTACATACAATGTCTTACAGAGCGATGTCTGCTAACGAAACTTAAAATTAGGCAACACTTAAAAATTAAACAAAATGCTGTTAAAATAAATTAACAAAATTATTAAGTATTTTTTTTTTATCACAGTATGTTACAAAAAATTATTCAAACGAATGTTCGAATGTAAAATTATCTTTCATAAATAATCAAAAATTCACGTTTTTTTTTTTTAATATAAAACTAAGAGAATAAAAAATTAAGTTTAGATTTAATTGTTATCCACGGTGTGATCCGGGTAATGTCTTTTTATAAAAATCTGGTATGGTAAACAAGTTTCTCTCGTCAATAAAGCTTTCATTAAGGATGCCAATGGAAGACATATATGGATGGCTAGACCAATTAAAGTCTTTTTGCAATGAAAAAATATCCAGCATAAGGGCGTTGTCATGGAAGGCAAGTCTGTCAGCAAACTTATGGTGGAGTGATAGCGCGTATTTGATGAACGGGGTTACTGAAGATTCTTTATAAATGTCAGAGTTAGAGTATCGTTTAGTAGGGTTTGCATAATTTTTATTAATGCATTTTCTTAAAATATTTCTCTCGAATATTTCTAATTCATTGGCCACAACTGGGGAGATGGACAACCAAATTGGGAAGGCGTATACTAAGGTTGATCTAATGCATACTTTATAAAGCAAAAGCTTAGTATTCTTTGAAAGGTGCTTATTGTTGAATAAAAAGGAAAATGATGCAGTAATCCGCTTCGCTTTAGTGAGAAGTGATGTTGATTAAATTTCAAAAGCTTATTAAAATTTACTCCTAAGTATTTTATGTTTGACCTGAAAGGGATTTCGACGCCATCAAGAAACAGTTCAAGGTTTTTGCTTTGTGGAACTACGAATCGAGGACATTTCCCTGAAGCATTTCTGATACAAATAGCTTCGCTTTTTGATGCATTGATTTTTATACCCCATGTTTTATAAAAGTTGTTAATTAAGCCAAGGTGATGAGATGCATTTCTTAGAGCCTGCTGTGGAGATACATCATGCGAAAAAATCATGCAATCGTCCGCGTAGAGAATGGCTTTTGAGTTATAAGTAAGGTGAGGAAAATCGTAGAGCAAAAGGTTAAACAGGAAGGGGGCTAGCACGCTTCCTTGTGGTACGCCACTTCTTATTACCCCTGTGTCTGATAAAGAGTCATTAACCAGGACGCAGAAATTTCTGTTAGAAAAATAACTATTAAGCAATTTGATTAGAAAAGGCTCCACTCCAAAAACGACAAGTTTATATAAAATTGCTATATGACATGCTGAATCAAAAGCCTTTTCAATGTCCAGGGAGATAGCAACGGTCGATATTCTTTCTGAAAGGCAATTAATGACGTCATCATGAAATTTCAAAAGAGCATGCTGCGTCGAGTGAGAAGGTTTGAATCCAAACTGGTATTGTGGAATAGGGCAAATCGGGAATTTATTATCCAGCTTATCTTTTAATATATGTTCATATAATTTTCCAATATTGGATAAAATGGAGATAGGGCGAAAGTCTTCAACGGAATTACTGTTGCTCTTTTTTTTAAGGGTATAATTTTTGCGATTTTCCATGCTCTTGGAAAGTAGCCATTGTTAATACAGTTGTTAAAAATCACAGCTAGAAGTTTTACAGTTGAATCTGGAAATTTCTTTATAATGAAGTTAGAAATGCCATCTAAACCAGATGATTTTTTGTTGTTAATTTTTTTTACCACTTCCTTAAGTGTTCCAGTACTTACAAAGTGGTAGCCGTCATAATTTCCTACAGCATTATATAGGAAGTCGAATGAGTAAATTTGACTTGGTATAACATTGAGGCAGTTAGATACTCGGCCGTTGAGATCTTCCACAGGTTGTGGCGGTGATTTTTCGGAATAAACAGAAGTGTAGTAGTTTCGAAATACTTTAGAAATTTGCGCATCATCAACTATCAAATTATCATTGCTGTTGATTTCTTTACAAAATGGAGAATTAAACCTACCAGTTATTCGGTAGATATCCCTAAAAGCTGTAGGGCTTGGTTTTATCTTCTCTAATCTTTTATTAAAGTTAGAAGCTTGTTCTATATAGACAAGTTCTTTTATGATGATTTTTAGCAGCTGAACTTGTTTGGAAAGAATTTTATATTCTGCGCTTAATCTGTTCCCAGTGCGATGAAAAATTTTTTTTAAATCCCTTTGCCATTTATGTTTTACGTTGAAAATTTTTTTTATTTTGTCGGACAGAGGAGGCTTACTATTCCTTATTTCAATCTTTTCAGAATGTGAGCTATGGATTAAATTAAAGGCTTCGTTGAAATCGTCAATAAGTTGATCTATTTCTAGGTTATAAAGATTTTGAGATATAGAAGGCATTAGGTTATTTGATGCATTCTCCATATCATTTCGAAATTGGGACCATTCCGTATTTTTGTATGATGTGAAAAAACGAGGAGGCCGCATTATAAGCTCGGATGAATTTAGCTGCAAGTGCAATTTAATCGGAAAGTGGTCTGAAAACGTCGAGAGACTTGAAGTTTTAAAATTTGGTGGGTTCATGTTTATTAACTGAGGGCTTACAAGAAAGTGATCTAGAAATGATGATCCATTTGGGTATGAAGGGGATTTGTCACATAGGCGAGTTACGTTTAAGGGATTATCATCCAACCAGTCAAGAAGAACTTTACCGTTGTTATTTTGCAACAAGTCTCCCCATACAGGATTTTTTGCATTTAGGTCGCCACCAAGTACAAAGCCATCGAACCCTCTAGAAAAGATTAATATTCTATTTAAACTAGAATATAAGTCGGAGCTGGAACTGTTACATGGGATATATACTGAACCCACTAAGAACTTCTTACGGATGTTGTTTGTAATCAGTTCAATTTTGATTAAGGATGTATGGAAGCACAGATCTGGGATATTTAATCGGCTATACAGAAGAGAATCTTTAATTACAACAGCTACACCAACAGCAGAGTGGTCATACAAAAAATTATATCCTTTAAGACAGACTTTGTTGTTTCTTCTTAAATGGCATTCTTGAATAAAGCCAATGTCAATTTTGTTATAGTGTAAAATATTGGAAAGTTCTATTCTTCGACTTGTTTCGACAAGTGATCGCACATTGAAAGACAAGAAACTTATTGACCTATGGCCCATAGCAAGTCTTAATTTTTGAAAGAAGACGCAAAAATTCATTTTTTGCTTCTATCTGTGGCATGTTTTTATAATTGCGTAGGAAATGAGTTGTTTCTTGTTCTAGTGCCAATTCTTCGGGTTCTAAAAAAAGGTTGGCTAAGTTTAAAAATTCTTGTATAACAGGAGGCTTTGTTTTTCTGTTCCCATCTTTTTGAGAATGAAACAGGTTTGCAAACGTTGTACCAGGAGATATAGGCAACGATCTTTGTACGTTACGATTGACAAGTATTTTTTATTCTTTTGCTTCGTTAAGTTTTTGATTTTTATTTTCCACATAATTTTTATAGGAAGGGCAACCCCTCCAATTTGCTGGATGGCCATATTCCTTACAGTTGACACAGAATGGGCTTTCTTTATCTATTTGCTTGCGTGCATACTCTCCTGAAAGATGCTTTTCATTACACTTTACGCACTTGAACTCTGAGTTGCAGTTGCGGGCAATATGGCCCCAATGTTGGCACCGATGGCACTGTATCTCTTGATTTTTCTTTTTAGGTTTCTCCCAAACTGTTGATTGATTTAAAATATATTTTATGTTTGATACATCAGATATATTTTTCCCAGGAATTAAAGTAACTAAGAAGAGACCTGTGTCAACTTTGTTTTTTGTTGAGTATGATGTTGTAAATTTTGAAACTTTAGAAATGACGTCAGGTACTAAATCATCCAAAGCCTGTTTTAATTCACATTATGGTACATTCCTCTAAGAACTAAAGACACTTGCCTTAACTCTTTCGGTGTAAATGAGTATGAGTCAATTTTTTTCTCCCTTAACAAGGCCATCATTTCCGCATGAACTGACACATCTGAAATATATAATTTACTTTTATGTTTATTAACATTTTTCACTTTAAAAGTTATTTTAGGACTCTTAGCCTCTAACTGTTCAACCAGCTTTCCAATGTTTACGTTGTATAAAAATATAGGTGGGCAAAATTGTTTTGCAACACGGTTTCCCGGCTTCCCGGCTTCCCTGCATCCTGACGCGCAGCATAACTAGTACTGCAATTATTGTTTTCTATTTCCAAGTCGGACAATAAAGCAAATCTGTTGTGTCTATTACTGTCATTAGCACCATTAGTTCCACCATTTAACCTAGTCAGATCAACCAATGCTGGCGATCCTTCAAACCTTCTTCTTTTCACAACATTGTCTTCAAGGCAATCTTTGGCAGCAACCACACCACCCACAATAGCGGCATCCATTCCAGCCCCACCATCGTCATCAACCTCTGCATCCATTAAATTAAAAATTTCGACAACAGCAGTTGTCGTTTGTCTTCAAATAATATTATGACGAATAATAAATTTTATTTATTTTATAAAAAAAGAAAATTTTTTTTTCGCAAAAAGTGATCTTCTATACACCAGTGTTGTTGGCTAAAAAAATCTTTGTTTGTGAATAAAACTTTGCATAGTGTAAACACTTTGTCAGCTGGTCGTAACAAATATTTGGCTCGATATTTTGTTTGTTCTCACAATATTTTTGACGGAACAAATAGCGACAAATAATTGTAGAAATGTGGGTTGCCAACAGTTTTTTTTGACAGTGCTTAACATATAAAAAATTAAATAAGTTGAAATGGCAATACTGGTAAATTCGTTTGACAGATTGGTAAGTAAAAAGCGCTTTTTTGTAATTTTTTAATATAAAACATATTTTCTAAAAGAAAGTGGAAAACATCAATGCTGCAATTGAATCGACACCATCTGCCAAAAAAACAAAAAGGAAGAGGATGACGCACGAATGGAGCGAAGAAAACATATTTAAATTGATCGGCGAAGTGGAATGCCATCCTTGCATTTGGAATGCATCAAGTGCTGACTACCACAAAAAACTCATGCGCGGTAGCGCATGGACTGAAATTCGCGATATGTTCAATGTTACAGCGAAGGAAGTTTCCACAAAATGGTCGAATTTGAGGATTCAGTACCGCGGCATTTGAACCCATGCACACGAAGTTTTTATGCAGCGAAGGTTCCTCAGAACGTAGTTCCTTTAGAAGTTTTTGGCAACATCCTTCCATTTTACGATGCTGCACCCAAGCTCGAACCCACATTCTTCTGGGTCTTTTTTTTATTTTTTTCTTTTTGCTGGGTTTCTGAAACTTCTATAGCTCAAGCAGTTATTAATAATAAGTCTTCAATGTCACTGTCACTAAACATTTTAACTTTTCACGTTGCTTCACAAACACAATTTGATACTATTTAGCGGATGAATTTCATAAACATAACAATAACATTATATGACAGATGTTTGTCATACATACCGGACAAATAAAATTATTAGTGCAGTGTAAAGGGGTATACAAATATTTGTACCAAACATGGCTGACACAAAATCTTCTGTTATTTCTGCAAATAAAATTTAAACAAATATTAGTGCAATTTAAACGCATGACCAAACATTAGTCACAAACCATACTATTAGCCCAAACCATTATTTGTTGTGTTTGAACAAATATTAGCATAGTCTAAACGAAGCTTAAGTATACCCTAAGAACAAAAGGCTTGCCAAATTGAAAAAAAACAATACTTTCCAAATATTATTTCTGAAGTATTTATCTAACTTTATAACAATCTAAAGCATATAACATAAACTACTTCTTGTTTCAAGATATGTTCAAGTTTCGCATAGACATTATTTTAGCACTTGTTTTTCATGGATTTGTTACTCTATCTTTATGATGTGTTTAAAAATAATGTATATCATGTTGTTGGTCATTAGTACATGTATCAGTTCGCAAGCGTTTAAGTTTTTGAATGAATCTGTATTTGTTGGCGGTCTAGGAATCTAACAAATTTCAAATAACTACAGCATTAGTTCTTTACATAACTAATGCTGTAGTTGCTCTACTATAAGCTACTCATAAAATGAATTTGTACATTATTTTTTTGCATGCATCACTTTTGTGGGAATTAAGATTCTTTAATAGGTATAGTATAATTTCTTTTTAGTTAAAAACTCCGTACTAATTATTCGCTGGTGTTCCTTGTAAATGAGTTTTAAGTCACAAGATATCAGCATCTACAATATCTGCAGAAAATGATATTCAAAAGTAAATGGCTTTCCGGTATGGTTTAGATAAAAATCCATTATCACTTTAGTCTATTCTTTCACAAGTCCATAATTTCTATTAATGTTTACGGTCATAATAAACTTTGCAGTATTTTTTTAATGAGTTCCACAAAAAGTCTTTCTGTTTCGAAACATTTCATCAGTAATACCATGCTTAATATCAAAACATTTCCATTAATATTTTGTAGTCAAAATTTGTCCTAATCGCAATACTTTTTATTACTCATTGCTCAAACATAAATGAATTGATTTAATCAGTACATTAATTACTAAAAATTAACTGCCGGAAATTTTTTAGTTAATTTGTATATGTTCTATTTTCCCTAAAGCGATAGAATTAAATGTTAAGAAAAGGGTGTGGTATTTTCTTTGTCTCATAATTTCTGCTAATTCATATTAGTTAAGATTACGTCATTTTGCCCAGTTAGATTAATTTACTATAAATATCCATTTATCACATACAGAGATAAATGTAGAGTTTTCCTACCGAAACCAACTGCTTTTCAAATAGTTTTAATCTAGAATCTAAAGAAATTAACACTATTTTACCCATCATGGATACTTAGTCAATGAAGATGATAGTTCTAAAAATTTCGCTAAAAATAATTTACAGAATATTGATTTATTGGCATCGAACATAGAGTTGTTGGCGCACTAAATAAAACTTTAATTAAATATGCATTAATGCCAAGTATTGGTGGATTTTTTTACATATTAATTATTATAGTTTAGTTTTAATATACAGAAGTTTATTTTTACATCCACTTCACCGCTTGAAATTACAAAGGGTAATGTTATCCAGTACGTCTCAAAACCAATGGTGAAAATATTGTTGCTGTTTAATTAAATGACATTTTTACCTCTTTTTTGATGTTTAAAAGATGAAATCTTATTATTTCATCAATGCCATTGTCGTATTATTTACTTGATATACATCGCTTATTTTTTTCCAATATAAATATTTGTTTTGATCTACTGAAGGGGTTTGCAAATGCTCTAAATTTATCGTCAAGTTTACATATGTCACCAAAATGCCCTCCACATTGTTATTATTATATATTATTTTTCTTGAATTCTATAATTTTCAATTGTGTTTTTTGCAGCATTCACTTTAATTTCCTGTTATTGTTTATAAAGCATTTTCTTGTCTCATCGGGCTCGAATGCTCCAGTTTCGACATTTCAGCTCTAAATCTTGGATATCTAATAATAATTTTGTTGTCTTCTAATTTAAATAACTAGTAGCTGCAATGGTCCTCCTATTCATTCCGATGAGCGTTTCTTTGGTTTCGACGTGTGGTTTTTAATATCCATAAAACGCTTAAAAATAAACTAAAGATAAGCATAATATTCTTAGGAATTTCTTTCGATAAATATTTGTGATATCTTTTAGTTGAAGTTAGATCTCCAGTTTTGTTACAAAAATACTTTTCTGATACCATAGTATTTAAATATTCTTATAATAATATAGAAATATATCTTTCAGAATGTTGTAATTCTCAAGTATTTACATTACTACATTATGATAAATGTATTCCGAGTATATCATATGAAGCTTCTTCTGCTTAAGAATTAATTTAATTTGATTTTTATTATTATAACAAAATGCCTTTTTCAGACTCATCTTGATGCTCTTTTGTTAGATTTAATTAATTTTACGATTAATGATACATTATATCAATCTAAAACTATTTGTGGGTACAGTGTACACATTCAATCTTTGCATCGAAAGTATAATTTCTTAAATACTTATATCTTCAAAAGATATCTTTAAAAAACTCTAGGTTTTTTTTAATGAAGCTAAATGCCTCTTGCATTAAGTTAACTTCTTCAACCTGTAAAAAATTACAAAAGATGATAATTGGCAATCCATTTTATCTGTTATAATCTTATATTCTTAAACGAGCAATAATTGTATGTATATATATATATATATATATATAGAATGACTATCTCGAAAACGGCTCTAACGATTTTGATAAAATTTGGACAGTGGGTATCTTTTTTGATGTATAGGTCGAAGAAGAAGGGACTTTTGGAACCTTTGCCTCTAAGAGGGTAAAAACGGGAAAAAAAGGGAAAAAATCGAAAACGCTATATCTCCTTAAGTAATAGGTATAGAAACAAAATTTAAATTACGTTTTAAACAACTATGAAAATAAACGGACAGGTGTTTGGTACTTTTTTGAAACTATGTCCGATAAGGGGTAAAAAAAGTGAAAATAGTTTTTTTGGTACCTTTTTAACCCACTCTTATATTTTAAACTAAGGAATATAGAAAGAAACTTTGTACTGCAATCAATAGATGTGAAAGAAATATTGAACACGTACTTGGTACTTTTTTGATTTTGTGGCCAAAATGTGTAAAAAAGGGATAAACTGATGACTTAACATCTACAAAAGTAATATGAATAGGAAAATTATGTTAACTGCTTTCTAATAAAATGTACCGAATTCAATTGGTACCAAAGAAGTACCAATTATGCATATGGAACTTTTTGAAATTAGGGGATAAAAAGGGGAAAAAATTAGTAATATTATAACTTTAAAACAAATGAATGTTTGTCTGTATGTATGTTCTTTATAGAATAGTAAACTGTGAATTTGGTCATGTTATGCTCTTTAGCAAAGATGTTGCGGATAAGCCGGCGGAGGCTTTTAAGTTGGTAAACCGAATTTCCGACAGGTGGCGCCACTGAAAATTACTAAAAATTAATTAAATCGTAAACTGTACATTTGATCATACTATGATCTTTTGCAAAGTTGTAGCGCATGAGCCGGCGAATGCTTTTTAATTGTTGTGAATAATTTCCGGCAGGTGGCGCTACTGAAAATTACTCAAAGTCAATTTAATCGTAAGCTGTACATATAATCATGCTATAATCTTTAGCAATGTTGTTGCACATGAGCCGACGAAGGTTTCTTAGTTGGTTTGAAGAAATTGCGACAGGTGGCGCTACTGAAATTTACTTAAACTCAATTTAATCGTAAACTGTACATTTAATCATGCTATAATTTTTAGCAAAGTTATTGCGGATAATCCGACGAAGGTTTATTAATTGGAATGACCAAAGTCCGACAGGTGGCGCCACTGAAAATTACTCAAAATGAATTAAATCGTAAACTGTGCATTTGATCAGACTATAAGTGAATTAAAGCATAAACTGTGCATTTGATCATGTTATGATCATGAGCAAAGTTGTTACGCATAAGCAGATGAAGGTTGCTTAGTGGTATGAACGACTTCAGGCGGCGCCACTGAAAACTACTCAAAATTAATTAAATCGTAAACTGTGCATTTGATCAGACTATAATCTTTAGCAAAGTTGTTGCGCTTGAGTCGACGGTAGTTTATGTTGGTATGACCAATTTTCAAAATTATTTAAAATGAGTTAAACTGTAACTGTATAAAATAAAATATAAAAAACTTTAAAATTTGCCTCAAATGCTTATCATAAAGCCCCGAGCAAGGCTCGGTCAACCAGGTACTTCTGTTTATGCTTCTTCAATGTTTTTTTTTTCTTTTTTCCGAAAGAGAAAATAGTTTTTTTAGTATACAGTAATTAAGGTCTAATATACCAGACCTACATATCTTTTGTGAAATAATCCAATTTGAAATGAGACAATTTTCTACCATTATTGAAGAATCTGATTTTATTTATTGATCAATAAAATTTTCGTCCCTTAAAAATGTTTTTTAAACATTTGTCTTAATTGTTCTAGCATTCTGTAACTAATATGAATATGCCGTGATCTTTTTCTTGAAATTTTCTCTTATAAAATTTAAAACCTTGCGATTACCAAAAATTTTTTAAATAACGGAAACGAGTTATTGGATATTAGTTCTTTTCTTTTTCTTTAGTTATAATTCAGCTTTTAATTACTTTCATTAGAATAACTCAAGCTCAAATGTAAGAAATAATGTTGTTATTGTAATTGCCGAATTATAGCTAAAACTTTGATTATTTTCTGATTCCCAGCGAACAGTTATTAAATTTCTCTAAGGATATAGTGTTGCCTATGAACATAATTTTTTTTTATTAATAAATTTCCTAATGTGTTTTCGCTTGACCATACTTTTTTGTGAAAACTGGTAGATTTTCAGTCGATTCTTTTCATGAGAATATAAAACTTTATATACCCATTTCGTCTAGCTTCTGATTAAATAATTTGTGCTGTTGTTTGTACGGATATTAATTTCATTCCACAAAAAATTTTAATATAATTCGTCAGAGTTTTTGTTAAAAAGCACATTTAGTTATGTTGACCATCTTTAGGGATATATCCGAAGAATGTTTCTTAGAGATTTAGGTCTTGTGTAATAGTTTATTCAATAATAAAATCTTCAATGATACTTCAAACTAGATAAAATTTTAACTTCAGTTCTTTAACTTTGAATTTTTATATCATAGTTATATATAATTCAGTATTAAGCAACTATTTTTTTCTGGTGTAATACTTTACTCATTAAATAATAGTTATTATATTCTAATTTTCCCTTCAGAACTTGATCAAATCAAGAAAGTATGTTAACTGTTTTAACAGGAAACATTCACAATTGTTTTTCTAACCGCACATTGTCTTCCAAAAATACTACTTGCATGAATGATATTCTAGACGCTACAAATTTTTCTTTCAATGCTCTTAAATCCTTTACTTAAATCGGTCTTTTTTACAAAATATGTATTTATAGTCATCTGAGGTAACATTTTGTGCTAAACAGAAACGTCAAGTTACCTGACCAAATTTAGTTTTTTTAATACTTTCATTTAGTAACCAACAAATTGTATCAGAACTCTACGCATATGTACTCATAGATCATATTTTAAATATCGACTTGTTGATGGCATAAGATTATGACATATTTCATTATTTCTAGTTGTCTTTTTCATTTATTTATTTTTTTTTATTCAATTTGTAGTATTAACGTTAAATGCCTTCAGCAGCAATTCTCGCTGATATTCTGGATACATGACGCTGTGATGTATAAGTAGTTTACTTATTTGTGGCAAATATAGGATATGCTTGAATGGACTAAAGTATCCCTATCACGTTCTGATTCCCTAAACTCTGGCTCTAACCACACAATGAACTTATGCTTAATGTTTTTATTTGATTGTCTGTTCTTTGGTGTCTAGACATCTGCTTGCATTTTCTTAGGAGTCACATTCCTTTTCTAGTAGTATATATCCAGAATCCGACCTATGTCTGCCCAAATGAGCTTAGGAGTTATGCTCTCCTGCAGGGAAAACTTCTTGATTTATAAAAAAAAATCCTAATTCAGTATTTTATTCCACTTCTACTTTGCATAATCTAAAGCCTCACGATCGTATTTTGATTCTTTTTAGATTGGCTTTTTTTATTATCTTTGCATTTGTTAAAAATAAAAACGTTCTTGCCCTAAAGAGACGTACGTTAGATCATCTAATAGAATGAGAAAAAGCATAAAGTTTTGTTTTCACATTTTGATCACTTTCACATTTTTATCACTTAAAATCATATAGATTTTGTATCGCTTTCTCTAATTGAGTGTGCTATGGTATCGTGCTTGTGTTCCAATTGTTTTTGGTGAGGATTTTCTTTATCCTAAGCATTGCAAACGAACGTTTGACAGAATGGGCTGACGTGTTTACTTTTTACCTATATTGCCTGCAGTTTAAATTGAAAGGCTTATTTTTAACCGTTGTATTCCTATTTTCGCTATGGTAATTTTTTCGATATTATGTGTTGTACCTTTTAAAAGCTATACAGCTGCGTATAACTTGTAAAGTTCATTATAATTGTTAAATTTTGCAATATGTTTCGCTGTTCCAATGTTTCTGCACTCAGATCAACGTCTTTATGCTCAACTAATAGTACAAACTAAACGTGATATATACTTACACAGATATGTATAAACACTTCTTTAACAAACAGGATAGAAAATAAAACATTTACACTAACGTTCTGATTGAGTTGCATCAGCTACTGAAATATTGCAAAATAGATCTATTTTTAGACAAATATTGATATATTCGTAATTCACACACAAGTTATGTTAAAATATATATAAATTCTCTTACAAATGTAATATATTATTCTAAAAGTTTCTAAAAACACCATTGAATAAAATTTGGCAAAGCATTGAATAAAATCATAAAAATTTTGTTGTTTGAACACCATTGGTGAAGGGTATATAAGATTCGGCAAAGCCGAATATAACACTCTTACTTGTTTTATTGTATTTTTTAAATAAATAAGCACTTTCAGAAATTTGTAGAACATCAAATGTAGAGTTTTGGCGATATTTCAGGTGATTATAGGCCGATTTTTGTTGAAATTTAACAGAGAACTTCGCGGGAGGATTTTCTATAATATGGTATATAACTTTTGAAGGATATTCCATCATGAGTATGGTTTTTCTTTTCTATTTGAAATGTACTTTTCAAGGAAAAATGTTATATGTCACACATAAATTTTGGTATTTTGGCGATATCTCAGGCGTTTTTCAACCTATTTTGAAGAAATTTAATAGCGTGTTTCGTAGGAAAATTTCATAAAATCTGATATGCAATTAATGTCGATACACTAGCAGCTTCACAAACTTGATTTCAACAGACAGACAGACGGACATCGCTTAATCGATTCTCCTGCCGATTCTGAGTCGATCTGTATAAATAATGAAAAAATTACAAACTGAATGACAAACTTATAATACCTATTGGTGAAGGGTATAAAAAAAATAGAAATTTTTTGTATAAAGCTGAATAAAGATGTTCTAGTATTACTTCACACTATTTAACAAAAACAAAGTGCTATTTTTTTTAATAGGTTATTTGTGATTGAAATAAAAATCGACAATTTTTTTTTACTTTTATTAGACTTATTTTTTGTTCTACTTCGTTAAAGCTACTGAATTAGCCTATTCCCCGAATTCATGAAGCGAAAATTTTTCTTTTTTTATAATAAGTAAACCATTATCAATCCTAAAATGCGTTTGTTTTGTAAAACTATAATATAAGTAAAACTGCCGCTCAAAGAGTAAAATACTTTTGTACAAAATTTTTATAAAACAGTTATTTTCTTCAAAACATAAAAATATTTTGATATCGAAAAAAAATTTTATTAAATCTAAGTTAGGCATTTTTTTCTATAGAAAAAAGTAATTTTTTGTAAAGAAAAAGATTTTTTTTTCTACAGAATAAATATTTTTTTCTACAGAAAAATTATTTTTTTCTTCAGAAAAAGTAATTTCTTCTACAGAAAAAGTTATTGTTTTATAGAAAAAGTCATTTTAATTAGAAAGCCAATTTTTTTTTATAAAAAAAGTAATTTTTTCTTTGTTTATGCCTTTGTTATATTTGTTTATGGAAAAAGCTTTTGGCTTTCTTACACAAAAAATATTTTTTTTAAACTTTGTTTAAAAAAATAAATGTGTCGTGGCAACACTGTTCGAGATTTTATTTCTGTGTTCTCTCGAACCATTTCTTTTTTGCTATAAATTTGATTTTGGTTTTTGTATTTTTGTTGTTTTTTTAACAAAGCAGCACAAACCGACTTTGTTAACATCCAAATCTCAACTGAATGCTTTTGATACATATTTTTACGAGTTACATTAATAATCAACTCAATATTTCTGATAATGTGCAACTCATGTGACAGTCGTGTGCTATATAGTTTTGAGTGGCACATAAAATGTGCTGTTCATTTTTTAGTTGATCGTGAAATGTGTAGAAAAAGTTTACTCTTGCCAACACGAGTAAGAGATGAATGTACAAGAAAAATTTGTTTATACTCATGACTGTGTGCGAGATTTTTATAAATACCAATTTTTGCCCGTGAGTAAATGTGTGAAATGAGTGTTCAAATCCTTACCCTGATCAAAAATGACTAGAATAAGACTTGACTTAAGTGATTATGACCACTCAATTGTATATAAAAAAGGAAAGATGAACACAAATGCCGATGCACTTTCAAGAATCGAACTGGACTCTGACGCGCTTAAACAAATTATACCACATTAACTAAATGAAACAACAAAAATTCTAGCAACAACGAGGGCCATGACAAATAGAAATATAAAAATAAAAAATGAAATAAATAACAAGCTCAAATCAAGAAGAAATGGAAAAATGCATTTCTCTGGAGCCTGATCAACTTCAAATATGGGAATGTACATCCATCAATGACGTAAAAAATATAAAAAAATACAATTAAGTGAATTTGAAAATATAGAGGAGGTCGACATAAATATAGAAAATGATATTGTGCTCATAGGATGTAACGATAATTCATCGAAACAAGATTCGATTATGAAGAAGTTGCATACCAAAAATATTAAAAATAATACGCATGCAAGATTCGGTAATAACTCAGCGAAACTAGATTCGATTCTGAGGAAACTGATATCAAAAATGAAAAATGAAAATATAAAAGAACTAGCGCTAGCAAGTAACAATGAAATATTTAATATGTAAACATGAACAAGATGGTAAAAAAGTTCGTATCATGTTGCGACAGTTGTAACAAAAATAAACAAACAAAACACATTAAAGAACCACTAACACAAACAAACACACCGAATAACAGTTTTGAAGTGATTTCAATTGATACCGTAGGTCCCCTTCGCATCTCAAATGAATACCGCTATATTCTTACAATCCAATGTGAGTTGACAAAATTTGTCGTCGCATATCCTATGCCCACAAAAGATGCACTTGCAACAGAAAAAACATTAGTTGAACAATTTATTTTGAACACCTTATCACCATCAAACATTAGGTTCAATAGAAAGAAACCATAGAGTTCTCAATGAATAATTTTATTATTCGTTTATAAATTAGAGGGATTAGATTTCATTCTTAAAATGAAAACATGTTTCCTAAAAGAAAAAAAAAACACATTAAAACGTATAAAGTTCTCATGGTTTTTGTCTTCAGATTCGATTCTGATTAGCAAATTTGGAGTACATTACTTTTAAATAGGAACTACATAAGATCCCTCCACAATTAATTTAACACACACTTAACAAATTAAAATAGGAAATACTAGATTCAGCAAAAAGTTAAATACTCGATATTATAAATTTGACCTAATTTTAAAATAAATATGGAAAAATGGGGAAGTAATTTATAAAATTGTATTAAGACTAAAATATGCAGTTTTAACTGTTAAATTTATTCACTGATTTATTCTACATGAAACTTATATTGAAAATTTTGTACCCAAATAACAAAACTTCAAATAGATGTAACTTCAAAACTCGAGGTAACTTTTCAAAACCCATTTAGGGTTTTGGTCTACTAATCATCTTATATCATCTTCATTTGGTCTCATTCAGGAAAAAATCGATGACCCCTAATTTGGCGCACAGTGTTATGAGTGGGATAAGTGGATTCCATATTTCACGTTTGCCTATAATACGGCACCACATATAGATAAGGGCTATTCGCCTTTTGAATTGGTTTATGGTAAATTGCCTTTCATCAGACATTTTGACTGAAAAAAAAACAAAAATCTATAATTACGATGACTATGTACAAGAATTAAGAAAAATGCATTAGATAAGGCAAAAGAATTATTAATAAAAACCAAAGAAAAAAGAACAAATAATGATAAATGTAAAAATAAATCTAAATTTAATCTTAAGATATTAAATTTAGTAATAATTAAAATAGAAAATAGAAAAAAGCACCAAAGTCCATATAAAGGACCATTTAAAATAATAAGTAGAGATGGTGTAAACACAACAATTGATTATAATGGAATGGAGAAAACATACCACAATAATATTCAAAACCATTCCAAACATTACCATAACATACATATAAATAATCATATAGACGTAAGAAAATTTTGTAATCATTTTAAAAAATTACCCCAAAATTTTCTCTTGAGGATGAGGGTGTAGTGTATTACACAAGTCGGTAGTGCATGCACCATGAATACCAATAGTAGTGTACAATGTTTTGTTTATGTATGGTGTAATGCATTGTTGCGTGAAATATTTATATTTGAGTGAAGTATTTCTATTTGAAATATTTCTATTGGAGTCAAGTTATGAAATACTAATCATTGATTGGGCAAATAAAAATATGAATATGAAACTCAATAATATCGATAAAAAGAATTAATAATTAAGTATTTAAAAAGGTTAAGCCAGATTCTCATGTATAGTATATAATCAAAACAAAATTAAAATAAAGACAGAATTTGATTTAGAACTTAAACTGGCTATACCAAGCATTTGTTTTTATTATCTTTTTCTCAAACCTTTTGGCAGTTCCTTTGAACGCCTAAGTTTTAGCTGGGACTCCCCTCAGCTGTTTAAAAGAATTATTGGGACTATAGAATTTTGACATATTAGCAATAAAATACTACACGCGCTTTAATCGCAGCAGCATATGCCGTCTTTAATCCATCACTGAATCCATGGAGTTCAACAGTATTGTTGTTGGAATAGCCCAGCCACCTAAGTATTTTAATTTCCTATTAGAGATTATAGCTTAGATCTCTAATTTATTCAATGTTGATCAGGTAGAGTGTCGTTCCAGTCTATTTTTAGCAATAATTGTTGTAGGGGATAGCCATCCCAATGGCTGCTTTTAGTAATAATTTTAAAAAATTCAAAGTTAATGGAAAGAAGAAATAATCATTAATAGTGTCCCAATATAGACCAAGTGCTTTGGCCGAATTAGTTTGTTGTATTGAGAAAGATTCTCTTTTCTCACGATCTTCTTCAGGAATGCAGTTGAGCAGCTGCGTAGAATTAGAATTCCATTTTCGTAGTTGAAATTCACCAGAATTTAAAAGTAAACATAATTGATATTGTATGTGTAATGCCTCGTCAAAAGTGTCTGCACCAGAATTGACGTCATCAACATACGTGTCACTGCGAAGTAGTTTACTAGCTAGTGGGTAGTTATGCTCTTCGTCTGTTGATAGTTGTTGTAATACTCTTATTAGGGGCAGATGATGTCCTCTCCATCTCAATATTAAAGCTGATAAGTCATTTTGAACCGCCGTGGTGTAGCAGGTTAGTCATCCGCCTAGCATACCAGAGGTCCCAAGTTCAATCCCCGGCCAGACCCACATGAAAAAGTTTAATTTTCAAAAAAGCGGCGGTTCACCTCATAACTCAGCTAGCCACTGGTTATTGAGTATTGGGCTATGTAAAACTTCTCTAACTAATGCATTTGCCGTTCGGAGTCGGCGTAAAAATGTAGGTCCCTTTCAATGACTCTAAAAATAGAATCGGATGCAGCTCAACTGTCTGAGAGAAGTACCCCTTATTCCAATTGAAATGTTGTCGGGGAATTATATATCGTTACTTTAATATAGAAAGGCCCTAAGTCGTTTTTCATTCAAGTCGCTTTTTAAAGCTTTATCTAATATAATTTTATAAAAATCTTTTAATTTTTAAAAAAGTTATTATAGCATTAAATTCTTAAGAGAATTTAGTAAAAAATGCGTTTAAAACTTTTCAGTATCTTCAAAATTTAAGATTTGGTTTAGGTTTGTTCCCCCTCTCCTGTAGAGTAAGAAAATTATTAGTTAGGGCTTTTCTATATTAAAGTAACGATATATAAGTCATTTTGTAAGGCAGGTCCAGCTGATGGTTCTTCGTTAAGTGACGGCTCAAAAACAACGCGAAGTTTGGTCGTGCTACTACTCTCCCTGAGTACAAAATGGTGGGGAAAGAAGTAAGCATTTTAAGGTATTGTTTGTGGATATTCACCTAATTTATACATATGTTGTAAAGATTCATTTTCTTCTATGAATTTATTGTATTGTTCAGAGAACTGTGGTTGACTTTAAATAAAGACTCCAGCTGCTTTAGTCTCTTAACTACATTATAATCCGTAAAAGAGAAGGAGAGTAGCGGTTGACCTTAAAGTAACCTCTTAAATGACAGATAAATACAATATCTTCCAGATTCATCTCTAGTATATGTTTCTGAAAATAAATTTTCGCAAAGCTCTTCCCCATTAGACCTAGAATTGCATTCCAATAGCTCTTCTTGTTCGCAGAATAGACGTAATTGCTTTTCCAGTGTGTATAGATTCGTAGTGATGTTAACACTTTCTGACACACTACATGTGGGTCCAGATACCATCCATCCAAAATGGGTCTCTTGTAGAAGAAGGCTATTTTCAAACGTCTTCATTCCAGATAAAAGAAGTTCACCGTAAACATCATTTACAAGGAGGAGGTCTATTTTCTCGAACTGCATAAATTGAGGATCTGCAAGATTAAATTCTGAAAGATCTATTAGGCAACTTAAAGGAAATTTATTAGGAATGAATGACGACACAGAAGGAATTACTAAGGCAGGAAATATTAATTCAAAATGTTTATCATAGTTAGAATTAATACTAACATTTACAGACTTTCTAACTGTAAGAGAACGAACCCTGGTCCACCAGAGCTTTAACATTAAAAACGCGATTTTCCATTTTAGTAATTACCTTTAAAGTAGCTAATAATGCTGGATGCAACTTATTTGTTTTCAAATTAGAATGATTTGTACTTATAGAGTTAGTATTAGGTGTAGACGTTGTTTTATGTTTATGATTGTTTAATGTGGTTCAAAACAAATGTGACATTTTGTATACAGTTTACAAGATGATTGCAGATGTCCAGAGCGGAGGCAGTTTCTGCATAAACGTTGTTGATTAACTAGATTTTTCTTCTCCATTGAAGTAAAAGTTGCGAACTTGAAACATTTGTGGAGAGGGTGACGCTTGGTGCAGCAGAGGCAGTTGTTATCCGATAATGCAGTTATAGTATGAGTTCGGATAGTTCGCATAGGCTTACGACGAAATTCGGACGATTTCACCATTAATGACCTATTAGGGCTAGGTTGAGTAGCATCCTCAACAGATTCAAGTACTCTGAAAGCAGTTTCCAAAAAGCAAAGCATATCTACTATGGGTGGATTGTTCCCACTCCTTGCGGGTTTGTAGATCAAGTTTTTGAGAAGTTAAGTAAATAATTGGGCCCAAGGGGAGACATTAATCTTCAATGATTTAAGCTGGGGTAGACAGTTTCTAGTAGAATCCAACAACTCTTTGATGTTGAGGAATGAGCCAGTAGAAGGCGGGATGGAAAATAACCTCTTAATAATTTGCTCAACAAGCTTCCTTTCATTATGAAATCTTATTTCCAAAGCTTCACATGCTAAATCGTAGCTGGTATCCGTAGCTGGATACTCATTGACAAAGCTGAGTGGAGTTCCTTCACAAGAGTCCTTTCAATAAAAATAATTTTGCATCTTAGAAAGAGAAGATCTCGATATCCAATCGATGTAACCATCAGAAAATTTAGGGAGGTTGATTTTTGGCAGCCTGGTACCAGCACTAAATGTTTCATTACGGGTCGATGTGGCGAAGGTACTTGCATGGACGGTTGGAGTCTTTTTAGTAAACTCTCTCATTTAGTAAACTCTCTCGAACAATATCCATTATTTGTTCATGGCCATCTTTAAAAGTTTTGAACGTAAGCTCAATATCTTCCAGCATTTCTTGGACGTATCCTTTAGACTTGGAATTCCTTGGCTTCTTGTTGAATGCTGCTTCCAGACGTTCAATATGGCTGAGAAGTTTCCTCTGATCATAAATCACCGCAGCAATTGATTCCATGTTGCACAGAATTAAGCTCGAAATTCGATGTGGTAAATTTGTAAAACACCGTAGGTTAGACGGCAGTAACTTCGTTGTGGAAATATTTTAGGGTCTACTTCAGCACATGAAGTTTTTTTTGTTAAATTTGTTATCTTCATGATCAGAACATTAATAACCGTTAGAATTTTAAAAAAGAATTAATTTATTAATTTTTTTTTGTTGTAAAATTTACAGTTTTAAATTTTTCTTAATTTAATTTTAATATTTGAGTTGTATACTTCTTGCAAAGAGTTCAAAAACAAGTTTGACTCTTCTGAAGTTTTAACAATTGATTTCAAATATTAATATTTGAATAGATAATTTGTAAACAAATGATCGATTAAAAGAAATACGAAAAAATGCACTAACAATTGTTGTTGTAGGGTTTAGCTGCAGATATTATTGGGTTAGGGCAAAAGTCCCAAAGATATACAGTCATTGTTAGTTTGGGGAAAAAGTCCCAAACAGTCATACTTAAAAGTTTTGACCAACTAGGAAGGGAGATTGTCGCCTACGCTGATGACGTAGTTATATTAGTATCAGGTAAATACCTAAATACAATCAGTGAAATCATGGAATCGGCACTAGGTGGCCTCTCCTCCAGGGCGAACACAACCTGCGACTTTTCTTCCATGGCCCTTTTTTGCTACTTTTTTGAATTTTGTGCGACTTTTGACACCTTTTTACAAAATTATTTCAAATTTTTAGCCCATATTCAATATATCAACTAAAATTCCCTTAAATGATTTTAACTTAAGTAGTATTTTTGTTCAATAAAAAACTAAGACAAATAAATTTTGGCGGCAGAGCCGATAGCTTTTCGACAACTCCCGCATAGCGACGTACAAAAATATTGGTTTTGTTCGTTTGTCATTATTTCATTAATATTTTACATTAATAGTTCGAGCAAAAAGAAAGAGTATTAATGAAACTAAGCAGGTGGAACACCAGTTAAAATACAATAAAGTTCTGAGTCAGAAGATGATGAATTTTCCCAACAACCCTTATGCTCTTCGAAGATGCAGAAAGTTTAAGGAAATATTCTAAGATATGGAAGTTGCATTAGTGAATGTAAAATCCGTTGGCGTTAATGATTTTACTCGATGCACCCAGAATTTATGACAGTTAAAATAAAAATTTATAAAAATAATTTAAAAAGTTAAATTGTAAGGGCCGATGTTGAATGTGAACCACACCTAAACGCCAAGTTTTTTTCAAAATTTTATTTGACATTTCTCTATTTCAGACTTACTCAATTTGAACCATGGAGAGATACGTAATCCAACAACGTGGTAAAGTTATCCAGACTTATTATGAAAATGGGCGTTCAAATCAAAATGCATATCGTGCACTTCGTAATTTTTTTGGTCAATTTGATCGTCCAAATGTGCGTACAATCGCAAAAATCGTGGAAAAATTCGAGCAAACCGGGACTGTAGAAGATGTGAGAACACCAGTGCATGCTCGTACAGCTCGTACTGCAGAAAATTTTGCTGCTTTTCGCGATAGTGTGGCTGAAGAGCCGTCCACCTCAACTCGTCGTCGTGCACAACAATTGCACCTCTCACGCTCGTCGTTGATGAACATTATGCATAAAGACTTGCATTTACACGCTTACAAGGTGCAATTGGCTCAAGAACTAAAGCCTCTTGACCATTCCAAACGTCGTGAATGGGCAGAATGGTGGCAAGAAATGGCAACAATTGGATGATCAATTTTCGAAGAAAATCATCTTCAGTGATGAGGCACATTTTCACCTCAGTGGATTCGTCAATAAACAGAATTGCCGCATTTGGGCGAATGAGAATCCAAGAGTGATTGTCGAAAACCAATGCACCCACAAAGAGTGACTGTTTGGTGCGGTTTATGGGCTGGCGGCATCATTGAGCCGTATTTTTCCAAAATGAGGCCGGTCAGGCAGTTACTGTGAATGGTGTTCGCTATCGTGAGATGATAACGAACTTTTTATGGCCCGAATTGGAAGATATAGATGTGGACGATATGTGGTTTCAGCAGGACGGTGCCACTTACCACACAGCTAACGAAACAATGGCCCTTTTGCACAACAAATTCCTTGGCCGTGTTAACTTACGTAATGGCAATGTCAATTGGCCGCCAAGATCATGTGATTTGTCACCGTTGGACTTTTTTCTTTGGGGTTATTTGAAAGAAAAGATGAACGTCGATAAGCTAGCAATAATTCAAGAGCTAAAGGATGAGATAATTCGACACATTAACGGCATAGAACCTCCATTATGCCTCAGGGTCATCGAAAATTTGGACCATCGGATGGAGGTGTGCCGCCGTGGTCGCGGCGCCCATTTGGCCGATATTTTGTTCCATACATAATTGAGTAATACCAATATATCATAATAAAATAAAATTAGAATAATTCCCTAAATAGTTTGTGTTTTATTTAAAATCAACATCGGCCCTTGAAATTTAACCACCCGATATTTAGTTTTATGTTGATTTGGACACAACTTTCAGAGGTTTTGTCATTTTATGGTATTATGGTAATTTATACATGGTCCATCAAATAGTTAATCCTTAAATTATTTTGGTGCGCTTCAGATCTAAGGTAAAGCTTTTTTAAAGAATAGTTTTAACACTATTAGTGAATGTAAAATCCGCTGGCGTTAATGATTTTACTTGATGCGCTCAGAATTTATGACAGTTAAAATAAAAATTTATAAAAATAATTTAAAAACCTTTCCAAAAACCATCAAATAGGTAATCCTTTAATTATTTTGGTGCGCTTCAGATCTAAGGTAAAGCTTTTTTAAAGAATAGTTTTAACACTATTCCTGACCAATTTTGTGCTAAATTCACGATGTGCTTCAGTAAAATGTTTTAGATAAAACCTTTGCGTTCTCATTTTTGACAAACTTTTAATGCAAATCGATTTAAAATGACATCGATTTCATACCTTTTATGTGATTTCGTCTCAGTTTGCTATCTTTTTAAAAGCAATATACACTTTTTTGCACGATTTTTAAAATCTTCATAAAATTTTAGCAAAAAATTATTTTTCTGTGCGCTGTTGCTTTTTGGTATTAAATTTTGAGAAATTTACGTTCAAGTTTTCGTTATTTACACCTGTCGTATGTTATACCCATATGGAGCAAATAACACTCCACAACAAATGAACATCTTTTGAATAGTGCAAGGTCTACTATCAAATTGTAGTAAAACTCTGTAATCAATTTGTCAAAGTTTTATTTTTGTAGGCAATATTTGCATGATGCCTAAAAAAGGTGTCATCAGTTTTTACCAAATACCTAATCAGCACTTAAAAATATCGCTTAACAATTTTCGGCAAAAATGCTTCGAAGAGTATAGGAAATATTTCTTGTTAAAACCTTATGATAAAAATGTATTTTATCTTAGATTTTTTAAGAAAGTTAAGGAAACATTTTTTTGTTTTTAATTTTTTGATCATAACTTTTTGCAAATCCTGAGTTTTCCTACACTATTAAAAAAAAAAAAATTGTAGCCACGGTAAAGCAAAACAACTTTTGTGAACACACAAATATAATCTGAACGTGTCTAGATATAAAAAATATTGAAATTTGAATGAAATCGTGTAAAAAAGTGTCAGATTCGGTGTACTGTTAACTAATTTTGCCTCTATATTTCTTATTCTTTGTCGAAATTTGATTGCAGATATCTCTTTTGAAAGCTTTCAACAGTATCTGGTTTTGCGTTTCTAAAAATGTTGCAAAAAATTGCCGCAATGTGGCGGTATTGACATGTTTCTTACAAATGTATCAAATACATTTTATTTGCATCGTTTTCGATGTTGGTATATTCAGAAAAAAATTAGACCAATTACTCCTGAACAAAGTTGTGAAACATTGTCAAACCATATTTTGAAGTTTTAATTATTAAAAATGCGATTTCAGTATGTAACCTAAAAATAGCGACATCTTTTAACAGAATTCAGAAACAAAGAAGTTGTAGAACAAACATTATTTTTATAACCCCAGAGATTTATTTTCCGCAATATAAAAGTTATTTTTTGCAAAAAGCCGTTTTCGAGGTATTGCTAATTATAAAATTTGAGTAAAACATTTTAATTTGTTGGTACAAGATAGTCTTTATGACCTATTTTTGCTACCTAGACACGTTCAGATTACATTGGTGTGTTAATAAAAGTTATTTAGCTTTACTATGGCTACAATTTTCCCAAATATAGTGTAGGAAAAATCAGGATTTCGAAAAAGTTATGATTAAAAAATTAAAAACAAAAAATTTTTCTTTTGATTTCATAAGGGGTTACCTTTAGGCTAGTATGGTCAGTTATTTTATTTTTGTTGTAAATAAAACTTCAAAATTTTTTCATTTACATTCTCCCAACGTTTTGTTTCTTTTTTGGAAACTTCTTCAGGGGACCGTGAGTCTGTTTTATTTTCTAGTGACGAAATTATTTTTACATTAAAAACTTACAATTTTTTATACAATTTTGTTAATATTAAACTTACATCTTAATTGCATTTTTTTGTGTTGTTTATTTTTCATTTAACTACTTAATTAAAACTATAGAAACTAAACATCACGAACAAATTTTTTTTGTATAAATAAATAATTAAAATAAATATTGACAACATAAAAAAAACAACAAAAACCGAAGTCAAGTTATCCTTAACTCTAATATCACAGAACTAAAAGCTTAACTTATAATTGCAGCAGAATATTGTAGTTTTGTGTTGTCTTTGTCTTCTTTGGTGTTCATTGTCAGGTTTATTTTTTGTTGTATTCGTAAACTTTCCAGGGTGTAACGTTTGTTTTCTTTATTTTCTCTATTATTTTTACATCATTAAAGTTCATTTTATGATTACATTCCTTTACGTGCAGTGAAAGTGCCGTCGCACAGTGGTTCAGAATCGTTTTTCATTGGCCAAAACTCTGTGGCTGCAGGGTAATATCCCCAAGGTATTATTGTATCAATATGTGCAATTGTAGTTTCTGTTAGATTTTTATATATATAGTTATATGGAACGAATCCCTTTAATCATTAATTGTAACCAATCCCCCTAATTATTAACTTTATTATATTTTTTGGGAGGAACCTGCCTGATAAGCAGATTCCTCACATCATAATTGTAACCTGAATACTTGTTTAGCCAGCGAACAGATTCAACGACTAATGTCTTTGTTTTAAGCGTTTGAATCTGCATCGTAGGCAAAATTATGTTAAAGCTTTAGCATTTAAGAAAATGTATAAAAATAAAGTATCAGTTCTTAATCAACAACCAAACTGGAACCTTTACTGGCGACGAGGAAAATAAAACTCCATAGAAAAAATAATAAAATATAATAATAACTCCATAGAAAAAAATAATTAAATATAATAATGCAATACAAATATTAAATAAAACAAAAAAAAAATAATACAAAGAACTTGAATTAAAAAAAAACAAAAACCTATTCTTTTAAGTAATAAAAACGATTTTTATAATAAAATTAAAGAAACAAAATTACAAAAAAATAATTAAGAAGAAAATTTATGTGCCAAAAAAAGAAGGATTGTGAAAAAAGTGCCACCGTTTTTATTTGAATAAATAACTCTAGGCCAACACACTACACCGGCACAAATCCAACCTTGCTTGACCTTTTTTTCGTTGATAATCGTAGCAGTGTACAACTCTATGATCAACTTGCTGTACCTGTTTTCTCTAAGCATGATCTCATTTTTATGTCTTATAACTTTAACGTTAAGCGATGCGATAAAAAATGTTCCTTCCGGGACTACAATAACATTGATAAAGAATCTTTGGAAACGGATCTTAATAATGCTCCATGGAATCGTATTTACTATATTCCAACTGCTAACGATCAACTAAAATTACTTAATTGTATCATTCTGTCTAATTTTAACAAACACGTTCCCCTTAAAACTAAACATACTACGCGCAAAATTACATCTTGGTTCACGCCAGAAATAAAGCAGCTTATTGAGATTCGTGACAACTTATATAATAGGTGGAAACGTTACCGAACAAATGAATTGTTAATCAATTTTCGTGCTGCCAGAAAAACAGTTATCTCCAAAATAAAGCGTGAAAAATCAATGTATTATGGAAATAAATTCAACTTGGCTACTTGCTCAAAACAAAAGTGGAAGCAAATTCGTGATATCGGCATTATTGGAAAGCAAAATTATTCAAATGAAATTGATGTAAATTCCATAAACGAAAAATTTGTTAACACTCCTGTAGATCCTACTTTTTATAACTCATATGTCTCAATCAGTCACTCGGTAGCTGAAAGTCCTTTTCAATTTAAGTGCTTCGACATAAATGAAATAGTTGAAGGTTTCTGGTCAATCAAGTCAAATGCCGTTGGACCTGATGATATACATACCCGCTTCGTAAAAATAATACTTCCATGGATCATCCGTTATGTTTGCCATATTTTCAATACAATTGTTACTACAAGCTCATTCCCTGCTGAATGGAAGCATGCTAAGGTGATACCGGTGCCCAAATCCGATAAAGAATACAGGCCTATATCAATTCTTCCCTATCTTTCTAAAATTTTCGAACGGCTCCTACACAAACAAATCACCGAATATATATATTCTAATAAACTATTAAGGAACATTTACCAGAACCAACAAAAACAATGATTTTTGCGAGAAACCCGGACACGTTGGACAAAGCCTTTAAGATAATTTTAGAGGCAAGGCATCAGAACTACACTGCCTTAGGGTATAATCGGGGGGAAGGCCGTGGTGCCTCATTTAGAACAAATTTTATTGACGACGCAAGTGTCTCTTAGTCCAGAAACAATAACTTTAGGAACCGAAATTTCGGTAGTGGTTTTAGCAACCCCAAGTTCAACAACGGACGTAACTATAACAATGAGAATAATGGTGAAATTTTTAATTCCCGCAGTGCCAATAATAGATATGAAGGAAATATTAGAAATACAAATGGTGGTAACAATTACCGCAATGGGCACAATTTTAGTAGGAATGGTCAAACGCGAATATATCAGAACTCGGGCAATACCAGACAGTCCAATTAATCAATGAACTCACAATATTCGCGCAGAAATATGGATGAACCGATGGACATCGGCAGCTCAAATGTAAATTTTCATGGCGGAGACCGAAACGCCTCCCCTATATAATAATAGATAACCCAATCAAAACTCTACGTTTCATTATAGATACTGGAGCAGAGTTCAGTATCATAAACGATAACGTATGCAACCCAAAGTGGAAGCATGATGTAAATGTCACACTAAGAGCGATGGGCAACGAATTTCAAGTAAAAACTATTTGTAAATTTCCAATATTTAGGGAGTTTGGTCGTGACAACTATCTTTGTGAATTTTTAGAGTATAATTTTAATAAAAACTTTGATGGACTTATAGGTAACAATATATTGTCGGATCTCGACTGTGTAGTTGATTATGGAACTAGACAAATAATTGTTGGAAACACTTCTATCCCTATTTACCTTAATCAAGAAGTAGAATATAAAAACAACGAAGTAGAATTTAGCAATGGGAATTCAATATCTAACTTAGAAATACCACATCTAAACACAGTTTTTAAAAATAAACTATTATCGATACTTAAAACATATAATAAGACAATTTACAAAGAAAATGAGGACCTAACCTTCACAAATAAAATCAAACATAGAATAAGGACACAACATGAAATCCCGGTGTTCTCAAAATTATATAGGTATCCAGAAATACACAAACAAGAAATAAACAGGCAGGTTGAGGAAATGTTGCAGCAGGGAATAATTAGGGAATCTTCCAGTCCTTACAATAGTCCTATTTGGATTGTCCTAAAAAAGATGTCCACTACAGGTGCCCAAAAATGGCGTCTTATGATCGACTATAGGAAGTTAAATAGCATCACTGTTGAAGACAGGTTCCCAATTCCAAATATAGAAGATATATTTGATAAGTTGGGAAGATGTCAATATTTTACAACCCTGGACTTGGCCCAGGGCTTTCACCAGATCGAAATGGACGAAGACATCTGTAAAACAGCATGGGCACTACGAATTTTTGCGTATGCCTTTCGGTTTGAAGAATGCATCGTCCACGTTCCAAAGACTGATGAATTAGGTCTTGAGGAACATATTGGCAAGATTTGTCTGGTCTACTTGGATGATATTCTGGTATTCTCTACTAGTATAGAGGAACACTTAGAGTCCCTGACTAAGATTCTTAACTGTTTACAGAAGGCAAATCTAAAGATTCAGTTAACCAAGTGTAGTTTTTTAAAACAGCAAACAGAATTTTTGGGACACTTGGTTAGCTGCAATGGCATAAAGCCAAATCCAAAAAAGATTGAAGCTATAAACAGAATTCCACTTCCTAAGAGTCAAAAAGAGATTAAATCATTTCTGGGAATAACGGGCTATTACAGGCGGTTCATAAGGGATTACTCGAAAGTGGCATACCCAATGGAAAAATACTTAAAAAAGGGATCGAAAATAAACCTTAAGGATGAGGATTATAAAAAAGCATTCGAAAAATTAAAACTCTTAATAAAATCTGATCCTATTTTGGTACACCCGGACTTTCAAAAGGAATTCACTTTGGTTACTGATGCCAGCAATTTCGCTCTCGGAGCAGCACTAATGCAGGGCCATAAAATAATCTCGTATGCAAGTCGATCACTAAATGGTCACGAAAAAAACTATAGTACAATAGAGAAAGAACTCTTAGCTATAGTGTGGGCAACGAAATACTTTCGCCCATATCTCTTTGGCAGAAAGTTTACGGTCAAAACAGATCACAGACCTTTGGTTTGGTTGAGTAATCTTAAAGAACCAAACTCAAAACTACAACGTTGGAAGATCCAACTTAATGAATTCGATTTTCAGGTGGAATATATTAAAGGAAAAGAGAACGTGGTTGCGGATGGTCTAAGCAGAATAGTGCAGGACAACGAACAAAATGAGAGACCAGATGAATCAAATGTAGCCTTGGTGAATCTGAATGAATTGTTCTACCCTAGGGACAATAATGAAGACAGTGATTTGAATACGGTGCATAGTGCCGAAACAGATAGCACCGATTTCATACAAATAACGGCAAGCCCGCTTAACGTTTTCAAACAGCAATTAATTTTGAAAACTGCAGAGAGAGAAAGTTCTAATAAGAAAATAATTTAAAAAAAAAAATAAGAGAAACATGGAATTTAACGCATGATAGCAATTTGTTGCATATTATGCGAGAAAAACTCCCACAGAAAGGTCTGTTGGTTGTATTTTGCTCAGAAACCAATTTATATTTAAAATTTCAAAACCTATACAGAAATTTCTTTGCCAGGAATAAAAATTTAAGGATCATAAAAACGTATACCTTACTAGAAGATATCAGAAGATAGAACATGGATATCGATAGTTAATGCGATAAAAATCCGCATTCAATATTTAGGCAAACCAGAGACAATAATTACTGATAACGAATTAGATGTAGTAGCAGTAAAACAGTTTCTTATCGAAAATGAGATCAATGTACACTTTACAACAACATATAATAAAACAGGGAACTCGGATGTTGAAAGATTGCCTGACCCTTAACGAACACATACGCCTTTTTAATGCAGATGCGAACAACGGAAGCGATTTGGATGAAAAAATCCATAAAGCAATATTAGCCTATAATAATACAATTCACTCTACTAAAAATAGTAAGCCGATAGACTTCATTAATAACACAATGTCAAGCGAAGATCTTAAAGAATTCTCAGAAACGCTCCATAAGGAAAAAATATTAAGAATAAATGCCACCAATGACAAACAGGGAAATAAAAACTACACAAATTTTTGAAATAATTTTATTAAAAACTATAGAGTTAGCAAATCCCAACCCAGATATAAGAAAATTTCCAATTACCGAATAGAAGACAATTATTTAGTATCTAGGGACAACAAATTTAAAAAAGTTTACAAAACGCAAGTTAAACGTAGACATCTCTTACAGGATAATCACAATGAAGATCACATTATTGACGTTACTGATGGCGATGGCCCAAGCACTTCTACAGGTCAGCAAGATTGAAGAAAACCTTGGTTTTGCAGTAATTCAAATAAGAAAAATTGAAGTGCCTAATGCAACAACCACGGTCCTACACATAATACGTCCTTTGGAAATTTTGGACATTATAAAACAAATAGAAATAAACATAGAAGAAATAGACGTAGATAGTAGGGGTATTTTAAGGAAGGAAATTAGGATTATTAAGGAAAAGGTTAGATCCATCATGCCTTTTCAGTTCAATAGGTCAAAGAGGGGTTTAGTGAACGGAGTTGGAAACGTATACAAATGGCTTTTCGGAATTATGGACGACAACGACAGAGAGGAAATTTTAGAACATTTGAAGATTACGGAAATCAACACCCATAACGCTATAGGGACTTTAAACAAACAAGTGAAAATGAATACACATTTGGACGAGGAAATTCAAACAATTAAAAAAGCAGTAGAAAATGACAGAGACAAAATTAATCAAACATTTGAAGAGGTAAAAAAACGGAACAATGAAATAGTGAGAAGACTTTTGTACATATACCAAATACTTAAATTAAAAACCTTAGAGAGTAAAATTACCCAAATTCAAGCAAATATCGCTTCACCTAGACACAACATTATTCAGCCGGACGTGCTAACTCCGGAAAAAATAGAAAACTTTAATATCGATTATTTTAAGCTCAAACTTATTAAAATGGGCGTAATGAACTACATTAATGACTCACTGGTTATGCAATAAAAATTCCAACAGATTTTCTTATGACCGATCTAAAGTTAATCACTCCCCTACCAAATGATAGATATTTAAAAATTGATGAGAATAGTGAATTGATGGTTACTATTAAAAATTAAACTTACACCTGTGGAGAAAATCCACATCTTAGTGAATTAAAAGTAAGCAAAAATTGTATTGTAAAAAACCGCTGTAAATTGAGATATAATAATATAACTAGTGTCGAAATTATCGACGATGATTTAATTTTAATTAAAAATGCTGACGATACGGTGATAACGCAGAATTCTGATAACAGGAATATCGTTGTTAATAAAAATCATTTAATAAATTTTTATAATTGTGAACTGAAAATATTAAATATAACTTACAAAAATAGTAAGATTACGGCAGACGAAAAATTTATCTATCCAAATAATGATTTTACAACAGTAGTTTTTGAAGAAGTAAATTTTGAGAAAATGAAATTAAACCAATTTGAGAATATTAAAAAGTTCAGAGAATTAGTGTATCATAAGAATGTATCCTATGGTATAAACATAATGTTAGTCTTGTTAATAATAAGTCTAATTGTATTATTTTTGGTCTGTAAAAGATACTGTAAGGGAAATAAAAATGTAAATGTAAACATTGAATTAAAGCCTACAAACACACATTCAGTAAAGACTGTCGAATCCGAGGGCAAAAGTCCTATATTGGATGCAAAATGAATTTTATCCTTGTAATTATAAAAAAAAATATTTATATATAATATTGTAATAAGAAAAAAATATGTACTTATGTAACAAAATAAATATATTAAACAAAACTTTTGTAAACAAAAGAACTAATGTACCACAAAAACGTGTCATATGGCATGAATATAATATTAATATTTATAATAGTATTTCTAATCACGACGTATGCAGGTTACGAAAAGTGTTTCAGAAAAAATTGGGGGTTGAATGTTAAAATTGAACTTAACCCTACTGCCACAAATTCAACAGAGACTGTTAAATCTGGAGGTGGAGGAGTTATATGGAACGAATCCCTTTAATCATTAATTGTAACCAATCCCCCTAATTATTAACTTTATTATATTTTTTCGGAGGAACCTGCCTGATAAGCAGATTCCTCACATCATAATTGTAACCTGAATACTTGTTTAGCCAGCGAACAGATTCAACGACTAATGTCATTGTTTTAAGCGTGTGAATCTGCATCGTAGGCAAAATTATGTTAAAGCTTTAGCACTTAAGAAATGTATAAAAATAAAGTATCAGTTCTTAATCAACAACCAAACTGGAACCTTTACTATATGCGAAATATTTTTGTGGCTTGGTGCTAAAAGTGCCAATGTCAGTTTTCGGATGTTTTGAGTAAGTCATTGTATTATGCCTGTTTAGCCGATCCCAGATCAGCTTCAAATCTACAATTGTTAGTGCTAAAAGGGCCAATGTCAACATTACATCACTAACAATTTTTTTTTATTTTTAAATAAAATCTAAATGCTAAAAGGGTCAATGTCAACAAATTATTTCACATTTTTTTTAGCAATTTTATACCATAAGTTATTAGATTAATGTTATAAGTTATTAGATATATACATATATCATCTTAATTCAATAAAATGTGTAGTAACATAACAAACAGTTGCTAAATAATATTGTTTTTTTTCTCAATATTTCCTTGTAAAAGGGTCACAAAAAAATACCAAATGTAATAATGAATTAGTGCTAAAATGTCATATTTATACCCTTCATCACCATAAGTGGAAAGGGCATTATAAGTTTGTGCTGATGTATGCAACGCAAAGAAACATTTGTCTTAGACCTACCTTTTAGTACACCAATAGACTAAGAATGGAATTGATGTTTTGGCCCCAAAGATCAATATTTTTTCATGAAATTTATATCATATACTGCTTAAAATTACTGTACCGAATTTCGTTGAAATCGATCAACATTTGACCATAGCTCCCATACAACTAAATAAGACAAATGTCAGTAAAACGCTCGTAAATCTGAAAATAATGAACATTTTGAGTTTATTTTCTGCATAAATAATGTAATCAATTTCCCAAATTTCGAGATAATCGGCTCACATTTGACCTCAGCTCTCATATAAGTCCAAATGACAGAAACAGCTTAATAAAAAATTTAGTAAAAATTTGTCTTTATACAGGAAAAAAGCATTTCTGACCTTAGAGGTGAAGGGTATTGTATAGTCGGGCTTGACCGACTATAGCACATTCTTACTTGTTTTTTCATAGTTTGGATTTTTTAGTATTATATCATAATACTAGTCTTACCCAAATTTTATGACCGAAACTTGGAAATTAGCTGAGCTGTAAGTAAAACAAAATCTTATAAAAATTTAATTTCTAATTTTCTCAGAACTGATTTTTTTGACATTGCCCCTTTTAGCACCAAGCCAAAGATATAGGGTACTACATGTTGTCCGACTTTTCAGAAAAAAGTTCAAAAGTCATACCACTAATATAAGACATATTTCGGTATGCTCAAATCAGGTTTGACAAGCTCCTAGATTTCATACCGACACACAGTGGTTCAGAATCGTTTTGCATTGGCCAAAACTCTGTAACTTTTTAACTAGTAAAGATTTTTTAGTAGTTAATTTTTTAATCAATAGATAACAAAATTGAAATTTAAGCTTGAAATTCAATTTTCGATGTTGTTCTTTTTAATTTTGTTTCAAATCTGCCAACTCATTTTTGACCCACTTCCTCTTTACCGATTTGGCTCAAATTTGGGCCACAAGTTGACCTTGGATAGCAATTTGATATTTTATTATCCTTAGGGTGCCCCTTTCTCGTTGAGGTATTTACAGTATTTTTATTAGAGTGGCTCAAATTTTAATTTATGATTAATAATACTTACATATTACCTAGATTTCTTTTTTAAATAAAAGAGTGTGACTTAATTTTTCTTTAAATATATATTTATTTATTTGTATTTATTTATTTATTTGTAGTCATAAATAGATTGTAGATAGGTCCGAAGGATTTACTTTCCATTGACTTCGAATGCTAGAGATGAATGGATCTGACGTTGCTAATAATATGTGAAATAAGTCTTCATTTGTAGAACTTCGTGACGTTTTTCTGGTATTATGTTCTCTGTAAAATCTGTAATCCTTATTTCTTTTTTCCTGGGCTTCCTCTGATAAATCTCCAATTGCTAATAAATGGTGCTTAATGACATCTTCTCCATGATAAAGAACTTTGTGCACTGTTGCTGACATATTTCTATAATTGTATTTGGATGTATATATAGCAACAGTTTCCTTGGCATAATCACCAAATTTTTTAGCATTAATTTGTTGATTGCACGCAAGTACTTCAGTAATTGTTTTAAATCTTGAAATAAGATCTATATCAAAACCTGTTATATCAGATGTAGTTTCGGAATCCAAAAAGAATCTTTTTGCGGTATTGCCATCGTTTGTATTGCCTGATCCTTGTTTTGGTTGATCTATAATTAACCCGTGTTTGAGAAATGCATCATGAACTTTTTCAATTTTCTTTTCTCTTTGTTGGTGTCATTATTTCTTACTTAACCTGAAAATCCGAAGTCCAAATCATAGATAATTTTCAGTATGTGTTCCATAAATCTTATTCTCGTATGTAGCGGTGATAATCCAAATTCAAATGCATCAATACTATCTAGTGACTTTGTAGGTTATTGGTTTAACTGACTTGATGTTGCTTTACATATAATACAGCTGGATGAAGCTTTTTTTAAGTCAAAGCCTGGGCAGTTTTTCCGTCTATCATTGAAAGTTTTAATTGATAATTCAATTTAATAGTATGTTCATCTATCTCTAACTCTAATGGCTTTAGTGTTGAAATTTGAGCTCTGATGTCACTTATTTCATTCTTAATGGTATCATGAGTTTCCTTTTTAAATTCAAATTTTATTGGTCTGCAGTATTTCGCGGACGATGGAGTATGATTTTTCCAAATAAAATTTGTTTGCATTGTGCTGGACGAAGGTTCCGAGTCTTCTAAGTTCTTTATTAATCGCAATGGCACAACTGACACCATGAACATATCTGCGTCAGAAATATCTTCACATAAAAATTTTTTAGATTGTTTTTGTCCTGAAGATCCATCGCATCCCCATTTACAAAAAAGAGTTAAATTGCAGTTTCCATGTTTTTTTTAATCACTTCCTTTAAGTGATTGCAGCAACCTTTCAGCTGTATGATCAAGTAGAGCTTGCAGTTGTACCTGTGCAGAAATTGGAGTGATTTTCATAGATTCCTTTGGAGGATAGCACTCCTTTTTAGCTGCAATTATGTGATGATATGATATGGGTATAAATTTAAGCCTTTTTGGATCGCACGCAATCTGAGTTGAGTATACTGGTGTTTTGTTAGCTTTAAATCCAGAAATAATGCAAGTGCTTCCTCGCTTGTAAACTGTTTTTCCTCGTTTGGTGTTGGAATGCTTTTAAGAACCCGTTTTGTTCTCACCGGACTAGCAGAAAGGACTTTCTGAATGATATCCACTTTCGGTAATTGTTTTTCTGATCGAAGTTTATGCAGAAAACTATCTTTAATGTTTTCACATCCGATTTCTTCATTTAAATTCTTCAGTTTTCGTCTCTTAGATCTATCGCTACAGTTATCTAGCGGTTTTTGTGGTCTTCCACAACTCCCTACATTTGTTGTTTCTTAAATGACCTGAATACGGAGTTCGCCTTCTAATCAATTCGCAAAGCGCTTGTAAAATTTACTTTTACTAAAGTCAACTTCTTTGTAGTAACTATTCAATGTTTTGACGAAATTATATACTTTGTTTTTTATTTTCAGTTGTGTTTCAATGTTGATACTATTTATGTTCAGTTTTGTTTGAATATGGCTTAGAACATCATCTTTATTTTTAAAATATTCTTCGGCCAATTCTTTATAGCTGAAAGGGCTTTAAAATAAAACTTCCAAATATTTATCAACCTTTTTAAATCGAATACTTGTTCGAAACTAACATTTATTTCCAAATTATTGTCCTTATATCATGCTTTGATATTATTATACCCTACCTAGGTAGCTGTCCATAAAATCGAATGGAAAATTTTAACTGTTAAAATTCATTCTGTACTTTACTGAAAGAAATTTTAAAGGTTTTTTTCCTATAATTTTTAGAAGGTAATTGAAACATCTGTGCAAAAGGCGATATTTTCAAAATTTTTGAAAACTTCCCTGAAAAATTCAGGGAAGTTTTTTTTTTAAGATACCAACCACTTGAATAAAAATTTAAACCACTAATAACTTTCCTCTTATTGAAATAACTATCTGCAATTTGTATTTATGACAGTGAATGATTTCTAAAGTAAATTTATTAGCAATTTTGATGGAATTTAGCTTGTAAAAATGTTGAGTATTTTCATTAAAATAAAAAAAGTGTTCTACGGGCGGATCCGGGCGGGTGCAAAAGTATATATTGGCTTAAAGGGAACACTCTTGTGTTTTTTTGTTTCTATTTTTCCCTTTAAAAGTTATACACTACTAAACTTGAAATTTTATGAGTATATGGTGATTTTAAATTTATTACATAACACCTTAACTACAAATTATACAGGATGCGCAAATACCATTTGTTAAAACCAACAGTCCACCCAATATAACAAACAAAAAAACCGCAGCCCATTAGCATTAATATTTTTCAAGAAATCGTAATTAATATGAGATCAAAAATTACAATTTTTCTTTCATTTCTAAATTAACTAAAATTCATTGTCTTTAGCAGCATGTCACGCCCACTACAGCGAATATTTTGACCAAATTTTTTGGCTACCTTAGTTTTGATATGTTTTCTTTCTGATGGTATAAAAATTTTAAAAATCTATGTCTACAAAAAATATAGGTTTTGGCCAATGAAATTTGATTCTGAACCACCGTGCGTCGCTATTTTTCCTTTGTTGACGTCAGATTTATGTTCGTTTATTCCTGTTCCCAGCATTCTTTTTGTTGTAGCAATATAAACAAGGTTGCACTTATCCCTTTCGTTACCGTTACATTTTATTTCATTCATATTTAATATGTCAAGTTTTGTTTTGTTATTCGTAAATAATTGTCGCAGTGTTTTGTTTGATTTGTATGCAATTGTTGCTGTGTTATCGTTGATCATGTTTTTTATATGTTTCATCTTTGTAAGTTTTGGTATAAAAGGTATACTGTAGAAATGTTTGACTATTGAATCTTCTTTATTTTTTGTTTCGTTTTTATTATTGTTGGTTTTGATGGCGTTATTTATCAATTTGTTTATCGTCAATTTTGGGGAGTCATTGTTTATTGATATATTTCTAATCTTTGTTATATTTGTTTTTTCGTATTTTTTGTCACTTATGTTTAGAACTTTTCTAATTAAGTTAGTTGCCCTGTTAAGTTTCATTTTTAACGGTTGTGTAGAATAGAAGTTTAGTAATCTTTCTGAAGAAGTCGGTTTTGTGTACCAATCTGTCGATAAATTTCCATTAGTTTTTATAATTTTCATATCCAAATATGGCAGCATTCCATCCTTTTCTTGTTCTATGGTACATTGTATTTTATTATGGTACGCGTTGAGAGTGTTTAATATAGTTTGTTCGTCTTTTTTGTTTATTATTGCAAACATGTCGTCAACATATTTCGTCAAATATTTTTTGCTTCTAATTCCTCCATAACGTCATCTAGTAGGGTATCGAGTATAATGTCTGCGATAGTTGGGGATAGTGGGTTTCCCATTGGTATACCATATAATTGCTGGTAAAATTGCCCGTTTTGTAGAAAATAGTTGTTTTCTGTTAAACAGAATTGGATGATTTTTAAGAATGATGGCTTGTTGATAGTCGTATGTTCTTTTAAATTTTGCCATTTGTCAAGTATGTTTCTTAAAGCTAGATGAGTAGGTATGTTAGTGAATAACGATACCACGTCAAATGAAACCATTGTTTCGTTTTCGTCTAATTTCGCTCCTTCTAATCTTTGTTTTAATTCAGTTGCGTTTTTAATGTTGTATTTTCTAGATATAGTATTTTTAGTATTTCACCTATGTACTTGGATAGGTTATAGCATGGTACACCCATTGATGAAGAAATTGGTCTGAGGGGTACATTTTCCTTGTGTATCTTGGGAAGACCAAATAATTGAGGAGCTGTTGATGCATGAGTAGTCATTTGTATTTTTTCAAATTTTGTTATGTGATTTTCTTTGTGCAATTGGAAAACGATGTTGTTGTTTTTTCTCTGGAGTTTATCTGTTGGATCAGTGTCGATGATTTTGTATGTTTTTTTGTCTTTTAGTAGTGAGTCCATTTTTTCTTTGTAGTCTTTTTTGTACATTATTACTGTTTTGTTGCCTTTATCCGCTGATGTTATAACAATTTTGTCGTTGTGTTTTCGTATTAAATTTTTTGTGTCTTCATATATGTTTAGTATGTATTTTTCTTTTTCGGTGTTTTTTTTGTTGTCGTTTGAAACTTGTTATTCTGTGTGCTAGTTTTGATCTCGTGATGTCTTTTTCTGTTTCGTCTTTTATATTCTGAACCCATTGTTCTATGTCAGCAATTAGGGGTACAGGTTGTAGATTTTTGTTGTTCACTGGTAAGGCAAAATTTTTCCCAAGTGATAACAACCATTTATTTTCCATTTTAAAATGTACATCTGTATAGTTTATAAACCAATCGTCATTGTATTTGAAGTTAAATTGTTTGAATTTCTTTTGTTTTAAAATTTAAATTTTTGATGAGTGTATGTTTTTTATCTTCTTCCTGATGATGTAAAATTTATTATATTGTGTTTTGTTTAGATTTGTCAATTCTGTTTCGTTCAGTGTATTTTTAATTTTAAGTTCAGTTGTTTTTATTTTTCTTTTTATTTTTGATATGTTTATGTGTGTTTTTGTTATTTCCATGTTTAGTAATTTTATGTGTAGATCTGTCTCAATTTTGTTTGTTTTATTGTGTGTTGTTACCTTTGTAAATAATTGCTGTATACTCTTTGTGCTGTCTCTTACATGGTTTGGTGTTATTCTGAAAAATCTGCATGTTTGTAGAAATTTTGCTCTTTCTATGGTTCTGGCTAATCTCTCTATTTTATTGCTGAATTTCTTCAACAAGTGAAATGTGTGTTTGTTGTATTTTACTTTGATTTTTTTGTAAAAGTTGTTCATGTTTGTTGTCTTCTTTTTAAAAAAGGCCTAAGATAAAATACATACAGAAGAAGACGAAAAATGAAAAAAAAAAACGTAAATGCTTCGTTCGGTTTTTTACGTTTTTGAAATTTGCATGCCAATTTCGCTAAGAAGTGCCAACTTGAGCTACTAAGATTTTGTGTTCAATATACTTATAGTCTTAGGAGCTCAAATCTGTAATTACATTTTCCGAATACCTAAGAGTACAAAAATTATTCGAGTTGAAAGTCGGTTTCATAGGAATCAAAACTGTTTGATTTTTGACTATATAGAATATCATTTCAAGTATGTTTTTATTATGTTTTTTGTTCATTGTTTAAGTAAAAATGTTATAAAAAAAATGTGCGACTTTTTATACGCTTTACCAATAGGTGAAAGGGTATTATAAGTTTGTCATTCTGTTTGTAATTTTTCATTATTTCATTATTTGTCGCAGACCCCCAAAATTTATACCGATCGACCTAGAATCGGCAGGAGAATCGATTAAGTGATGTCCGTCTGTCTATTGAAATCATGTTTGTAAAGCTTGCTAGAGAGTGTATCGACATGTACATCAGATATTATGAAATTTTCCTACGCAGTACGCTATTAAATTTCATGAAATCGGTTGAAAAACCCCTGAGATATCGCCAAAATACCAAAATTTATGTGTGATGTATACAATTTTTGATTGAAAAGTACATTTCAGAAAGAAAAGAAAAATCGCCAAAACACTACATTTAATGTTTCCCATTTAATTAAAAAATACAATCGAAAAATAAGAATAAATTATATATCAGATTTTAGGAAATTCTTCCGCAAAGCACGACATTGAATTTAATGAATATTGGTTAATAAACACCTAAGATATGGTTAAAATACTAAAATCGATGTATTGCAAATTGCCAAATTAACAATTTTTGAGAAAACTTTATTTGATTTTTTTGCAATTTCCAGGTGTTTATGGACCGATTTTAATGAAAATTAATAGTGTTTATTAAGGGAGTACGTCCTAAAACTTGACATATAATTTATGTCGGTGTATATCAGAGGATCTTCACAAATCTGATCTCAGCAGAGGGATATACTTTATACCCTTATATATTAAATCAGTGGTCTGACTTTTGAACATTGTAAAGGAAATACATTTATGTATAATAGGCCTGTATAATTCAATATCAGATTTTAGGAAATCTTTCTACTCACCACGCTATAGAATTTGATAGAAAATGATCCACAAACACCTGGAATATCTCCAAAACCCAACATTCGATGTACAATCGATGAAAAATTCCTAAAATGCGATATAAAATTCAAAACATATTTTTTCAAAAAATACAGTTCCCGGCAATTTGCGGAACAGTGAGTCTGATGTTTTAGTGATATCTCCTGTATTTTTTTAATTCTAAGACAAGATATATAATTTCATGTCAGTATTTTGCATATAATTTTGTGGTCTGACATTCGAACATTGTGAAACCATTATATAATGCATACATATATTAAAATATTATATATCAAATTGTAGGTAATCTTTCAGATCTTACATTAAATACATCTCAGTATAGTTCTGATATAACTCATTACAATAGAGATATCGCCAAGAGACAAGAATCAAGATAACATTTTTTTAACAGAAGACGATGGAGCTCTTGTGACTTTTTGTATAGAATTTTTGTATATCGATTAGTATTATCTTTCTACGATTTACACAGAAAATAATTTTCTCAAATTGACAGCCTAAAATCTTTTTAAAAATGTATTTTGCACATACATCTAAACCTAATAGTTGTTAAAGGAATATGTTCGTAGAATATATGCAGTTACGAGCCTGCTCTGAAATGGTTCGATAAAGATAACTTTCAAATATTATTAAGGAAGAACCCATCAAAATCGGTCTACTTACTTGGGAGATGGACTTGGTTAACCACTGACTTCCTAACATAGTTCTGACATATGCACATTAAAAATGCATGTATGAAATATAGTTTGGATACTAAGACTAGAATAATAAATCTGTCTCAAATGTTATCGTTTACGTATTCATCTTAATAAGTCCATTAACTCTAAAATTATAGCTACTTTTCCGATATAGATATTTTACGTTAGTAACCATAAGGTTACATTAAGGCTTGTAACATTCTTAGGCTTGTATAGATTGACGAAACAATCACTCCCAAATATTATTGCCAAAGGTTAGATCTAGATCGGTCCGCTTAGAGTTTTAGATAACTAACCAAGAATTTTTTATAACCGTCATAAGTAATTAATGGCTTCAATCATATATAAAGAAAGAACAATATTTACCAAATATTAGTGAAAAGTGACTCAACGGTTGACTAAGTTCAGATAAAAGTTCATATTTATGAACTTTTTAGAACCGTGAAGTCTTACGTTTTCTAAGTTTAAGAATCACAAACTATGTATATGGAATATAAACCAAGGTAATTAAAAAATTAATTTATACCGATGCATGTTGTGATATAGTTTATACATCGGTCTAAAAAATATCAGAAATAATATACACTGAAAAAGCTGTGTTAATTGTAGCTACTGATCAGCAAATCCATATATCAACTATTTCATAACATAACTTTTGAAACACCATTGGTGAAGGGTATCTAAGATTCGGCAAAGCCGAATATAACAGTCTTACTTGTTTTGGTTGAGAGCGACTTTTTTAAGCGACTTTTCAAATTTGTCAGCGGTAACGTTTAACTGGGGGTCAACCCTGATAAAACAGAGCTAGTGTTATTTACCAGGAGGTACAAGGTTAATAATTTCCAGTACTTAATGGGGTAGAGTTAGGACTATCATCAGAAGCTAAATTCCTAGGCATCATTCTAGATAGGAAGCTACCTTGGAAGAATACTGTAATAGAATACGAATATCTAGGATCTTATAGCTCGACTTAAATATGCGCAAGACCAAGCTCTTGCTAGTCTTAGCAGAACCCGTCTCAGGAAATGCATAGGTTTTCTAACCGGCCACTGCGCCCTGAATTCTAGGCTAAATAGATGGGATGCGGCAATTCAGGGCATTTGCAGACTATGTTCGGACGCGGATTCGTTGCCTTTCTATTTAATAGATTCCATTAGGAACTAATGGAACGACTCCATTTCTCTATCTCTAACACTATCTAGAAACTTCTCCCTTCACTCTTCTCTCTCTTTCTTTTTCCTCTATCGTTATTTACTTTTAGAAAGGGTCAAAATGGACCCTAAGGTCTCCGAGTGAAAATTCCACTTAAAGGGTCAACCTAACCTTACCTATATTAGAGGTCAAAAAAGAAAGAAAATTAGAATATGAAAGAAGACAGAACAAGATAGAATTGAATGCAGGAGACTTAGTTTTAATAAAAGCTGAAAATAGAAAAAAACTAGAGCCTCCGTACAAAAGTCCATTTAAAATTTTAGACATAGATGATTTAAGTGTTATTGTAGAAATAGATAAAAGCAAAGAATAATTTAAAAAAGTATAAATCTTAAAAACCAATTAAAATTTATTAACACTAAATTTTGCTAGAGCTGCATCCGATTATATTTTTAGACTCATTAAAGGGACCTACGTGTTAACACCGGCTCCGAATGGCAAATGCATTAGTTAGATTTTACAAAGCCAGTGGCTAGCTGAATTAGGTGAACCGCTTTTTTTTGAAAATTTATTTTTTCAAGTGGTTATGACCGGGGATCGAACCTGCTATACCACGGTGGTTCACCACTTGTTTTTATTTTGGATCTCAAAAAGGGCATTTTTATGCTCGGTAAATGCGGCAGAAGTGTTTAGTAATACCTACTCCTTACTACTTTTTATGTAAACTTTTATTATTAAAACACTACAGTGGGATTAAGTGCGCATAATTTATTTTTAAATTGATACCATTATAGTAATTTTTTTTTCAGAAGAATTTTTGTAAAGTATTACTTAAGACATATTTTTGAATTATCGAAAGCTCGAAATCCTATGTTTTCATAATTTTGCGTAGAATAATTTCCTCCTTATGATTTTTATTTTTTTCGGCACCATCAAATCGACCCGCCCTTTGCTGATAGTGAGTCCATGTTCATAATATTTCAGTATGTATAAAATATGTAAATTCGATTATATTTTAAAAGAATTTAACTTTTTATTACTTATAGGTAGCAATATATCAAAAAAAGTAGGTTTTTAAATTTCAAGATAATCACATGAATTTATATACATTTTTTCAGACACATATTCAGCTATCCTTCGTGTTTCATAAAATGGCCCAAGCTATTTTGGTTCCTGAAATACACGGTGTTTTCTATAATTTTGGCTTTTAAACTAGAAGCAAATTTGGCGCTGTAACTTTCTTAATAGGTCATAAATTAAACTTTTTCAAATTTGTATAGTTAGATAAGTGTAAAAGATTTCATCACCATAAAAAAAACATCAGTACACTTAGAGAAAAGATATATATAAAAGATAATGCAGGAGTGAAAAAAGTATAAAATTTGCATTTAAAATGGCACAAAAGCGGATAAAGATTTAGAGACCAAATTTTACATACAGATAGCTACTATCGATATCTAAAAATTTGATATGGCGCTTCCCGATTAAATGTTTGGTTCTTCGACAAATTGAGAAAAACTATCAAAAAAAATGAAAAAAGGGTAAAAATTCTGCATTTTTAATATTTGTCTTCCTATAACTCATTAACTAAGAAACGCATCGAGAAGCGCCATATCAAAATTTTAGATAAACATGTTCTTAATATGTGTGCAAATTTTTCGAGAAAAATATTCAGCCATTTTTGTGCCATTTAAAAAACAAGCAAGCCTATTTGTGTCATTTTTCACTTGTTCACCTTCGAAAGACACATTGATGTATAATAACAATGTGGTACTTAAAGGTATATTGCTCAAATTCACGAACAAATATCCTGCGGTCTACAGTGAAGCAAAAATAATATGCGATTAAATCGCGACCATTGATTTTCTTCTACATCTCAAAGTGTTTATACAGCCTACATTGAACCTCTTAAATTCGTAAAATGTAACAAGACAACAGTGGCTTCTGATCATTTTGTGTTCTAGGAATCTAAAAATTAAATATTTAGTAATATGGAAACTTGCCACCAAAAAAAAGTCCGACGAAAAAAATGTTTTCAATACCTCATCGATTTACAGCGATTATATTTTTTAAAAGTAGAGATGGAAAATGAAATGGACTTAAAAAACAAATTAACATATTGAGAAACTAACCAATTTCGCGAAATCTGCGAAATCTGGCTAACAAGATTTTTGCATATGGATGCTGAAGTTAAAGAAAAGTTAAAAACTTTCACTTTTATATGGAATTTAAGCCATACCCTTTCTCATTACAAAAACATTATTTTTACTTCTAATGTTGTAAACAGTGACTAAATTTTACACAAAATTTTAAAACAATCGTTCAAAAAAGTATCAGAATTGGAATACTGTTAACTACTTTTGTCCCTAGAATTCTTATTTTTTGTCTGAATTTCATCGCAGATATCTCTTTTGAAAGTTTTTGAAAGCATCTATTTTTGTGTTTTTAAAAATGCTACAAAAGATTGCCGCAAGGTGGCGGTATTGACATGTTTCTTACAAATGTATCAAATACATATTATTTGGATCTTTTTCGATGTTGGTACATTCAGAAAAAAGTTAGACCAAATACTCCTGAACAAAGTCGCGGAACATTGTCAAACCAAATTTGTATCTTTTAATTATTAAAAATGCGATTTTCATATGTAACCTAAAAATAGCGCCATCTTTTAGCAGAATTTAGAAACAAAAAAGTTGTAAGACAAACATTATTTTTATAATCCCAGAGATTCATTTTCTACAATAAAAAAGTTCTTTTTCGCAAAAAGCCGTTTTTGATATATTGCTACTTATAGGTACTAATATGTAAACTATATCTTAGTTTACAATTTTCTTTTCAGCCTATTAAATGTAAGTTGTCAAAATGTGCAATTTTTAAACGTCATCAAATTTTTTTATAATTCCTTCTCATTTTAAGTAACAAAAAATCGAGCAAGGCCTTACACCCTAATGCTCATGATAAAAAATTGGCATTAATACGCATGGTTTCGATGACGTAATTGAATAATGTATCTGTCTCTTCGGAATCTTTTAAATCTTAGGCATTCAAATAGTTATTAAAGTTCCTTTGTAACAATATTTTTATGAAAAGAAGTCTTTAATAAAGTCTTTTAATAAATGATAAAAATGTGTAATAGTGTAAAAACGGGCGATTTCTCATATCAAGAGAAAAACAACCAGAAAAAATTTTGGACCCATATAAGAGCGTAGGAATTTAATGTTTTTGCCAAGCGTGTCCTTATTCATTGGGGTGTAAAATATTGTGTAAGTTTCTAACTGTTTTTACATCGATTTTTTAACCACTTATATAAATCTAACACTATTTAGTGTCAATACGAAAATAAAGTTTCTTAGTTATAGTATTCATTATTGCTAAGCAATTTAAAAAAACTTGTATTTGGTTTAGGAATTGTGTTTACGCCTTTATTAATAATGTATATGGGCATTTCCTGGAAAAGGTCAACCGCTACTAAAATATTAAATTTGAAGAAAAAAGACTTTTCTGAGAAAATTTAGTTAGTTAATGCATTGGATTTTAAGAATATACCTAATTAAATATATATTACCATTTGTAATTTAAGAAAAGTGGTCAGCAAAGAGCATCTTTGCTTTTTTTTTTTGTTTTAGCGTTTTTTATTGACATTTTTCCTTGAGTTATTTCTGAGTGTTACATATCATGTTGATTGCACTTTTCTTATAGACTAAATATGCTAACAATAAATATTTAAAAACACCACAGTAGAGATCAAGCAAACTAAGAATAACGGTATAATTCAAAGATTCTTTATACTACATTCTTTGGAATCATTGTCCCGTTGGCGATTTAAAAAAAAAATATTTAAAAAAAAATAATAAGGATAATTAAAAAAACAAAATGCTGAATAAAAGCTTTATATCTCTGCTTTAGTTAAAAAATAATCTTCATTTAATAAACCAACAAAATTCGCAGACTTTTAAAGAAAACCACACACCGAAAAAAATGACTTACATTTTTTGTCGCAAGTTTATCAGAAATATTTGGAGGACGTTCATATTTTATAATCTTCTTTTTGTTCTCAAAAATTGTTCTACTAAAATGGTATTAAATATTTATAAAAAGTTAAAAAAAAAATTGAGTTTTCATATTTTTTTTCAAGTTGAGTGCGTACGAATGTCCCGTTCGCGATCCTGGAAATGCCCATATGTGTACCTTTTTATTAATAAATTACCTGTTTAATCTCCAAAAGCTCCAGTTGGAGTGAAGCTACTTCTCTGCGCAATTGGGTTATTGTACGCGAATTTTGATCCTGGTTCACTTGTACTTTATTTTTAATGTTGCGAGCTCTATTTGCATATTTCAGTGTGTTTAATGTTTCCATAAAATCTCTATCACTAGGTGATATGCATGCAATCATAATTGTTTGACTGTTACCACCTAAAGAATCCTGAAGTAATCGCGTTAACTTTGAATCTCTGTATGGAACATGCATTGTTTTTTTGGTTTTATCTCCAAGTGCGGAAATACAATTTCCTAATGCTAATAACCCACAATTTATAGAAATACCTTCTCTTGCTCGATCGCCTGTAGCTCCAGTGCGCTTTAGTCGTTCTGACCCAGCCAAATCGACGAAATGAAATTTTGATGTCAATGTCTCAAGGTCATTTTTTTCGAAACCGCCTTCCGATGCTATCAAATGCTGTCTTTTTATTAAAATTGTAAATACCGCGTGAGATCTCGATGACTGATCGTTCATTTGCGTGGATGCAGTTGTACGAGCTAACGCGCCTTGCTGCAGATATCTATGTACAAATAAATTACTTGTTAATTCTAAGAAATATATTTCGTTAATGAAATTCTAATTACTGTATAATATATGTTATAAAAATTAAGATATAGTATAATAATTAAGAATGTATTATAGTCGATCAAGCCCGATCCTAATAAAACAATTATTTAGTTTTGCTTTGTATCTTATTTTATTTGTCTTTTTATTTTACTTGAATTCAATAACTTTTGTTTTGTATTAATTTTTTTTTCTATTAAATAATTTTTGTTTTGTATTAATTTCTCCTTTAATTTACTATTATTTTGCCCTCAATTGCATTACTTATTTTCTTATTAATATTTCATTGTAATTTGATCATATTTTATTTCAAGTAGCCCCATTGTTACTTATTTTGGTAATTAACCGTTAGTTTTGATAATATGTTTCTCGCTTACATTATTTTTTATATTCATAATGTTGTTGTTGTACACAAAAATATTACTTATTTGCAGTGCTCTTGCACTTACATTTTTTATGTATAGATAAATAAATATTACGATTATTAAAAATAAATATTACATAATATTTTTTTTGGCTCTGCAGAGCTTTATATAAAAAACAAGTAAAAGTGGTATATTGGGCTGTGCCAAATCTTAAATACCCTTCACCAATGGTGTTTCAAAAGTAAAGAAAGAATTTATTGTTAATTATATAGTTTCTGATTACTGAAATAGTTGAGCCCCACACAAATGCTTGATAGATATACTAATATTCTTTAGTTCATAATTACTTAATGCGAGTCCTAGAAATATTTGCTAATACTAGTATTATATGCAAAGAGTCTTTAAAATGTAAAATCGGAAAACGAAAAGCTTTTCGGTGGCGTCATCATCTCGAATAGTTATGAGATCATCAGATGTCGAAAGCTGCATCACTTGGGTACTAAAGTCCCCCACTTGTGAAAGATAATGATTACTTAATTCTTGATTAGTTATGTAAAACTCTGAAGTTAGCGGATTGATTGAAGTCAAAGCTTTGGAAATTATTGTTTGTCAATCGATTCAAGACTTAGGATCACAGGGTATACACTAGGGCGTCTCGAAAAAATAAAGTTCGCCGTACACCATCGAATATAAAGCATTGCTATGAGGTAGTTTCGAAAATTTTTTTTTTAATTTTTTTCGTTGCACATTGGGGTCGCCAAAATACATTTTTCGTTATATCTTCGGCATTTACAGTCGGATCTCGAAGTGTGATATATCGATGTTTTTGTCTCGAGGAGGCCAACATTTTTCTTTAATAGTCATTATTCTCAGGTATCCGGTTCTAGTATTTATCTATCAGACCCCTGTTCCTACCAACCTAATATCATAAAATTAAAGCTCTTAAAAAATCGTTAAACTTTTACTAAGGAAGTTTTTCGATTTTTCAAACCGATCTATTACAAACAAGGAATTTCTTACTTTGCCGCACATAGGGATCGCCAAAATACATTTTTCGTTATATCTTCGCCATTTACTGTCGGATCTTAAAATGTAATATATCGATGTTTTTGTCTAACGAAGGTTTTGCGATATTAATCATTGACCTTAAATACATTCTTCTACATTGTACCTACCCAAGATATCTTAACTCATACAACAAGAATTATAAAAATTTTAAATCTTTTAATCAATTATGTTTTGAAAAGACTCAAGTTTGCTGTATTTTTGAGGGCTCTCAAGTTCTGAAAAAATGTGGCCCATGCGTTGCTCACCAGTGACAGCTATGGCAGATTAATGTACTACATGACTAAACCATTCAGTGTTTTGTTAAAGGCACCGATAAGCTGTGAAAATAATTTAGTTTTATAATCATTGACCTCAAGTACATTCTTCTAGTACTTTTTTTTTTATAATAATCATTGATCTCAGATATCCGTTCTAGTATTTATTTAAAATTATGAAAAAATATCATAGCAATGCTTTATATTCGATGGTGTACGGCGAATTTTATTTTTTCCCCATATAAGTCAAGACGCTCTAGTATACACTCTTAGTTTTAGATCAAACGTGAGACATACATATATGTATTTGTACTATATTTGCATGTCTCAAAATTTAAAATAAAAATTACGTAGTTTTTTACTATTATATTTTCTACAACAATGAAAAAATACCCAAAATATTACATAAAATAGTCGTATTTAAGGTTTATCTTAAGCAGCCCAATCGATCTATCTTCTATCTATATATATAAAAAAAATGTCCGCGTCTGTTTGTTTGTCTGTTGTTTGTTGGAAGGATCTACGAAACTAGCGGACCGACTTTTCTGAAATTTTGACAGTGTAGTGTGGTGTGGCCGGTGGTGACTATAGGCTAAATTTTTTTCGAAATCTCAAGTGGGCGTGACCCCTCCCATATAACACATATATTAACAAGTAAGAGTGGTATATTCGGCTTTGCCTAATCTTGGATACCCTTCACCAATGGTGTTGCAAAAGTACTTAATGTAATTCCTAGCAAAATTTGGTTATACTAGTATTATATGCAAAGAGTCTTTAAAATTAAGAGTCGGAAAAAGAAAAGCTTTTCGGTGGCGTCATCATCTAGAATAGTTATGCGCCCAAAGGTTAGGTTCGGCAGGTGGCTGATGTCTACTGAAGCTTCACTTATTAGAACCCAAGTGGTAACTTTGTCAAAGATAATGATTACTAGACTACAAGTAGAGATATGCATATTTAAGCCAGCCAGTAGCTTACAAATAAAATATACACATATTTTACGAACATTTAATAAAGTTCGATAGACCAGATAAACCATGCAGAAAAGATGCTTCAAAATGTAGATGCCCTTACATTTGCAATAGCACATCGATTTGATGAAGTTTAAGTATTCTGGCATGCAACCTAAAAACACAGTGCCCAGTGAGGGTTGTGCACTTTAATTCGTACGAATTATCCAACTAGTAAAAGTTCTTGATTAGTTATGTAAAACTCTGAAGTTAGCGGACTGATTTAGGTCAAAACCAGGGACCGAAAATAATAATTATTCTCGAATTTTCAAAGAAAAAAAGCAATCATATGGAAATATCGCAGAACTAATTCGAAAACATCATTTTGCTTGTTTTCCACTATATTTTCAGAAAATGACATGCTTTTTAAATTTTTGATTTTTATTATTTTTTTCAAAAATAATTTTTATTTTACGATTTTTATTGTTTTTGTCAAATATATTTGTCAAATTCTGACAAATATTTTTTTTGTCAAAAATATTTGTCAAGATCTGACAAATATTTTTTTTGGCAAAAATATTTGTCAAAAATTGATTTTTATTTTATTTGTCAAAAATATTCGTCAAGGTCTGACAAATATTTTTCTGATTTAAATTTTTTTTGTCAAAAATATTTGTCAAATAAAAAACGCAAAAATGAAAAAATCAATACAGAATTTAAATATTTCCCATAATAATGGTAAATTTGAAAAATTTTCAATAAAAATGAAAATTTTGAAAATTTCCTATAAAAACGTAGTATTTTAAATTTTTCCATAAAAATGGGAAAATTTAAAAATTTCTTGTAAAAAGGGGAAATTTTGAATATTCCTTTTTAAAATGTGAAATTTTGAAAATTTCCTATATAAATGGGAAATTATAAAAATTTTCTGTAAAAATGGGAAATTTTGAAAATTTCACCTAAAAAAGGTAAATTTTAAAAATTTCCCATAAAAAAGGGAAATTTTGAAAATTTCCCATAAAAAGGGAAATTTTGAAAATTTCCCATAAAAAGGGAAACTTTGAAAATTTCCCATAAAAAAAGGAAATTTTGAAAATTTCCCATAAACAAGTAAGAGTGGTATATTCGGCTTTGCCGAATCTTGGATACCCTTCACCAATGGTGTTCTAAAAGTAAAGTACAAAATCGTAAGAATATATTGATAATTATATAGTTCCTGATTACTGACTAAGTTGAGCTCCACACAAATGCTTTATATGTATATTAATTTTCTGTTGTTCGTACTCAATGTAATTCCTAGCAATATTTGGTTATACTAGTATTATATGCAAAGAGTCTTTAAAATTAAGAGTCGGAAAACGAAAAGCTTTCCGGTGGCGTCATCATTTAGAATAGTTATGGACCCAAAGGTTAGGTTGGGCAGGTGGCTGATGTCTAGCTTAGAAATAAAATAGACACATATTTTACGAACATTTAATAAAGTTCGATAGACCAGATAAACCATGCAGAAAAGATGCTTCAAAATGTAGATGCCCTTAGATTTGCAAAAGCACATCGATATGATGAAGATTAAGTATTTTGGCATGCAACCCAAAAACACAGTGCCCAGTGAGGGTTCTGCACTTTAATTAATTGGTACGAATTATCCAACTAGTAGAAGTTCTTGATTAGTTATGTAAAACTCTGAAGTTAGCGGACTGATTTAGGTAAAAGCTTTAACAATGATTGTCAATGTATATAAGCCTTAAAATTATAGGGTATACACTCTTAGTTTTAGATACATACGTGAAATATATAGCTTTTGAATGGATGAATATCAGCTTTGTCGGAAAAGTTATTAAAGATTTACTTGTTTATCTGTAGTTAGTTAATTAATTAAAATGAACACTTCATCAATAATATTTGGGATGTATTGTCCTTTCGATCTGTCCGATGGATGTTTGGAAAGTTTTGCTCTAGTTCTTTGTGCAGTCATAGTGTGATTTAATTTATCAGCATTAAAGTGATTCCCGGTCGGGGTTATATGGGAGATTTCACTAAATGTGAACATTTTCAATACCGATCTTTTCAGGAAATCAGAAATACTTTTGTCAAATGTTGTCCCTCTAGAAAGTTTATTTTAGGCGCTATCGCCTTGAATAACAATATTGTACAATGTCTTTATACTAAATATCATTATCGTATCTATTATAATTTGTAATTTATTAGCTACTAAGAGCTTGCCTTAGGCGAAGTTATACTGGAGCAATTGTCAAACGTGAACGGATTTCTCCCAATTGCAATTAAAAAACTTAAATTATCGTTGATATGTGAGATACATACATACATATGTAGGTTTTGAACGGATATCATGTACTTAGCTGCATTTTTGGACTTCTTAGGAAGATTACCTATAAACTGATATATAATACATTCTCAAACGTTATCATAATGTTCAAAAGTCAGACACAAAATTGAGATAAATGCAGTGTGTCTGTCAACTAAAATCAGATTTGTGGAGCTCCTGGATTTTACACAAAATTTTAGGATATTGTCCCACCTGAATTTAATCATTGTCGATCAAAACACCTGAAATATCGCATAAACGCAAATGCATCAGAATTTAGGACGCTATTAAATTTCATCAAAATAAACACCTGATATCGACAAAACCGGAGCTCCAAGAACTTGACTACAACAGAAACAAGTAAGAGTGGTATATTCGGCTTTGCCGAATCTTGGATACCCTTCACCAATGGTGTTCTAAAAGTAAAGTACAAAATCGTAAGAATATATTGATAATTATATAGTTCCTGATTACTGACTAAGTTGAGCTCCACACAAATGCTTTATATGTATATTAATTTTCTGTTGTTCGTACTCAATGTAATTCCTAGCAATATTTGGTTATACTAGTATTATATGCAAAGAGTCTTTAAAATTAAGAGTCGGAAAACGAAAAGCTTTCCGGTGGCGTCATCATTTAGAATAGTTATGGACCCAAAGGTTAGGTTGGGCAGGTGGCTGATGTCTAGCTTAGAAATAAAATAGACACATATTTTACGAACATTTAATAAAGTTCGATAGACCAGATAAACCATGCAGAAAAGATGCTTCAAAATGTAGATGCCCTTAGATTTGCAAAAGCACATCGATATGATGAAGATTAAGTATTTTGGCATGCAACCCAAAAACACAGTGCCCAGTGAGGGTTCTGCACTTTAATTAATTGGTACGAATTATCCAACTAGTAGAAGTTCTTGATTAGTTATGTAAAACTCTGAAGTTAGCGGACTGATTTAGGTAAAAGCTTTAACAATGATTGTCAATGTATATAAGCCTTAAAATTATAGGGTATACACTCTTAGTTTTAGATACATACGTGAAATATATAGCTTTTGAATGGATGAATATCAGCTTTGTCGGAAAAGTTATTAAAGATTTACTTGTTTATCTGTAGTTAGTTAATTAATTAAAATGAACACTTCATCAATAATATTTGGGATGTATTGTCCTTTCGATCTGTCCGATGGATGTTTGGAAAGTTTTGCTCTAGTTCTTTGTGCAGTCATAGTGTGATTTAATTTATCAGCATTAAAGTGATTCCCGGTCGGGGTTATATGGGAGATTTCACTAAATGTGAACATTTTCAATACCGATCTTTTCAGGAAATCAGAAATACTTTTGTCAAATGTTGTCCCTCTAGAAAGTTTATTTTAGGCGCTATCGCCTTGAATAACAATATTGTACAATGTCTTTATACTAAATATCATTATCGTATCTATTATAATTTGTAATTTATTAGCTACTAAGAGCTTGCCTTAGGCGAAGTTATACTGGAGCAATTGTCAAACGTGAACGGATTTCTCCCAATTGCAATTAAAAAACTTAAATTATCGTTGATATGTGAGATACATACATACATATGTAGGTTTTGAACGGATATCATGTACTTAGCTGCATTTTTGGACTTCTTAGGAAGATTACCTATAAACTGATATATAATACATTCTCAAACGTTATCATAATGTTCAAAAGTCAGACACAAAATTGAGATAAATGCAGTGTGTCTGTCAACTAAAATCAGATTTGTGGAGCTCCTGGATTTTACACAAAATTTTAGGATATTGTCCCACCTGAATTTAATCATTGTCGATCAAAACACCTGAAATATCGCATAAACGCAAATGCATCAGAATTTAGGACGCTATTAAATTTCATCAAAATAAACACCTGATATCGACAAAACCGGAGCTCCAAGAACTTGACTACAACAGAAAAAAGGACAGACAGGTAGACGGACGGACAGACAGGTAGACGGACGGACAAACAAACAGACGGACGGACGGACGTAGCGAAATCGATTCCCCTGCCGATTCTGAGTTGATCGGTACAATTTGACTGGTATTCATAATCAGATTTGTGGAGTATATATATCAGATTTTAGGAAATCCATCACAATCGGTCCATAAACACCTGAGATATCGCTGAAACAATACTCACAAAATGTAAACAAAATTTCTTAGACACGTACTTTGGGCAATTTGCTGTGCATCAAATGTAGTGTTTTGGCGGCATCTCAATTGTTTATAGACCGCTTTTGATAAAATTTTATAACACGCTTGGCGGGGGAATTTCCTAAAATCTGATATAAAATTTATGTATGTCCGTGCTAAAGGAGGATGGTTTTTTTCTATTTCTGCATTTCATTTTTTCATCAAACATTCTCTAATGAGTACTTTGGGCAATTTGCGATACATCAAATTTAGTGTTTTGGCAATATCTCAGTTGATTATGGACCGATTTTGATAAAATTTTACAGAGTGCTTTGGGAAACTATTTGCTACAATCTGATATATAACATATTATCACATGTATATCAGGATTATCTTTTTTCTCTTGTTATTTAAAAGTGTGTTTCAATCAAAAATTTTAAAATTTTCGTCTAATTTTTGGTATTTTTTCGATATTTTCGGTGTTTATAAACCGATTTTAATGAAATTAAATAGCGTTCATTGCGGGAGAATTTCCTAAAATCTGATATATAATTTATGTAGGTTCTTCCTCCAGGGGCTTCAGAAACTTGATTTCAACAGACAGACAGACAGACGGACGGACAGACAGACAGACAGACAGACAGACGGACATCGCTTAATCAATTCTCCTCCCGATTCTGAGTCGATCGGTATAATTTTTATGGGGTCTACGATCACTAATAAAAAAATTACAAACGGAATCACAAACTTATAATACCCTTTCACCTATTGGTGAAGGGTATAAAAAGGACAGACAGGTAGACGGACGGACAGACAGGTAGACGGACGGACAAACAAACAGACGGACGGACGGACGTAGCGAAATCGATTCCCCTGCCGATTCTGAGTTGATCGGTACAATTTGACTGGTATTCATAATCAGATTTGTGGAGTATATATATCAGATTTTAGGAAATCCATCACAATCGGTCCATAAACACCTGAGATATCGCTGAAACAATACTCACAAAATGTAAACAAAATTTCTTAGACACGTACTTTGGGCAATTTGCTGTGCATCAAATGTAGTGTTTTGGCGGCATCTCAATTGTTTATAGACCGCTTTTGATAAAATTTTATAACACGCTTGGCGGGGGAATTTCCTAAAATCTGATATAAAATTTATGTATGTCCGTGCTAAAGGAGGATGGTTTTTTTCTATTTCTGCATTTCATTTTTTCATCAAACATTCTCTAATGAGTACTTTGGGCAATTTGCGATACATCAAATTTAGTGTTTTGGCAATATCTCAGTTGATTATGGACCGATTTTGATAAAATTTTACAGAGTGCTTTGGGAAACTATTTGCTACAATCTGATATATAACATATTATCACATGTATATCAGGATTATCTTTTTTCTCTTGTTATTTAAAAGTGTGTTTCAATCAAAAATTTTAAAATTTTCGTCTAATTTTTGGTATTTTTTCGATATTTTCGGTGTTTATAAACCGATTTTAATGAAATTAAATAGCGTTCATTGCGGGAGAATTTCCTAAAATCTGATATATAATTTATGTAGGTTCTTCCTCCAGGGGCTTCAGAAACTTGATTTCAACAGACAGACAGACAGACGGACGGACAGACAGACAGACAGACAGACAGACGGACATCGCTTAATCAATTCTCCTCCCGATTCTGAGTCGATCGGTATAATTTTTATGGGGTCTACGATCACTAATAAAACAAGTAAGAGTGGTATATTCGGCTTTGCCGAATCTTGGATACCCTTCACCAATGGTGTTCTAAAAGTAAAGTACAAAATCGTAAGAATATATTGATAATTATATAGTTCCTGATTACTGACTAAGTTGAGCTCCACACAAATGCTTTATATGTATATTAATTTTCTGTTGTTCGTACTCAATGTAATTCCTAGCAATATTTGGTTATACTAGTATTATATGCAAAGAGTCTTTAAAATTAAGAGTCGGAAAACGAAAAGCTTTCCGGTGGCGTCATCATTTAGAATAGTTATGGACCCAAAGGTTAGGTTGGGCAGGTGGCTGATGTCTAGCTTAGAAATAAAATAGACACATATTTTACGAACATTTAATAAAGTTCGATAGACCAGATAAACCATGCAGAAAAGATGCTTCAAAATGTAGATGCCCTTAGATTTGCAAAAGCACATCGATATGATGAAGATTAAGTATTTTGGCATGCAACCCAAAAACACAGTGCCCAGTGAGGGTTCTGCACTTTAATTAATTGGTACGAATTATCCAACTAGTAGAAGTTCTTGATTAGTTATGTAAAACTCTGAAGTTAGCGGACTGATTTAGGTAAAAGCTTTAACAATGATTGTCAATGTATATAAGCCTTAAAATTATAGGGTATACACTCTTAGTTTTAGATACATACGTGAAATATATAGCTTTTGAATGGATGAATATCAGCTTTGTCGGAAAAGTTATTAAAGATTTACTTGTTTATCTGTAGTTAGTTAATTAATTAAAATGAACACTTCATCAATAATATTTGGGATGTATTGTCCTTTCGATCTGTCCGATGGATGTTTGGAAAGTTTTGCTCTAGTTCTTTGTGCAGTCATAGTGTGATTTAATTTATCAGCATTAAAGTGATTCCCGGTCGGGGTTATATGGGAGATTTCACTAAATGTGAACATTTTCAATACCGATCTTTTCAGGAAATCAGAAATACTTTTGTCAAATGTTGTCCCTCTAGAAAGTTTATTTTAGGCGCTATCGCCTTGAATAACAATATTGTACAATGTCTTTATACTAAATATCATTATCGTATCTATTATAATTTGTAATTTATTAGCTACTAAGAGCTTGCCTTAGGCGAAGTTATACTGGAGCAATTGTCAAACGTGAACGGATTTCTCCCAATTGCAATTAAAAAACTTAAATTATCGTTGATATGTGAGATACATACATACATATGTAGGTTTTGAACGGATATCATGTACTTAGCTGCATTTTTGGACTTCTTAGGAAGATTACCTATAAACTGATATATAATACATTCTCAAACGTTATCATAATGTTCAAAAGTCAGACACAAAATTGAGATAAATGCAGTGTGTCTGTCAACTAAAATCAGATTTGTGGAGCTCCTGGATTTTACACAAAATTTTAGGATATTGTCCCACCTGAATTTAATCATTGTCGATCAAAACACCTGAAATATCGCATAAACGCAAATGCATCAGAATTTAGGACGCTATTAAATTTCATCAAAATAAACACCTGATATCGACAAAACCGGAGCTCCAAGAACTTGACTACAACAGAAAAAAGGACAGACAGGTAGACGGACGGACAGACAGGTAGACGGACGGACAAACAAACAGACGGACGGACGGACGTAGCGAAATCGATTCCCCTGCCGATTCTGAGTTGATCGGTACAATTTGACTGGTATTCATAATCAGATTTGTGGAGTATATATATCAGATTTTAGGAAATCCATCACAATCGGTCCATAAACACCTGAGATATCGCTGAAACAATACTCACAAAATGTAAACAAAATTTCTTAGACACGTACTTTGGGCAATTTGCTGTGCATCAAATGTAGTGTTTTGGCGGCATCTCAATTGTTTATAGACCGCTTTTGATAAAATTTTATAACACGCTTGGCGGGGGAATTTCCTAAAATCTGATATAAAATTTATGTATGTCCGTGCTAAAGGAGGATGGTTTTTTTCTATTTCTGCATTTCATTTTTTCATCAAACATTCTCTAATGAGTACTTTGGGCAATTTGCGATACATCAAATTTAGTGTTTTGGCAATATCTCAGTTGATTATGGACCGATTTTGATAAAATTTTACAGAGTGCTTTGGGAAACTATTTGCTACAATCTGATATATAACATATTATCACATGTATATCAGGATTATCTTTTTTCTCTTGTTATTTAAAAGTGTGTTTCAATCAAAAATTTTAAAATTTTCGTCTAATTTTTGGTATTTTTTCGATATTTTCGGTGTTTATAAACCGATTTTAATGAAATTAAATAGCGTTCATTGCGGGAGAATTTCCTAAAATCTGATATATAATTTATGTAGGTTCTTCCTCCAGGGGCTTCAGAAACTTGATTTCAACAGACAGACAGACAGACGGACGGACAGACAGACAGACAGACAGACAGACGGACATCGCTTAATCAATTCTCCTCCCGATTCTGAGTCGATCGGTATAATTTTTATGGGGTCTACGATCACTAATAAAAAAATTACAAACGGAATCACAAACTTATAATACCCTTTCACCTATTGGTGAAGGGTATAAAAAGGACAGACAGGTAGACGGACGGACAGACAGGTAGACGGACGGACAAACAAACAGACGGACGGACGGACGTAGCGAAATCGATTCCCCTGCCGATTCTGAGTTGATCGGTACAATTTGACTGGTATTCATAATCAGATTTGTGGAGTATATATATCAGATTTTAGGAAATCCATCACAATCGGTCCATAAACACCTGAGATATCGCTGAAACAATACTCACAAAATGTAAACAAAATTTCTTAGACACGTACTTTGGGCAATTTGCTGTGCATCAAATGTAGTGTTTTGGCGGCATCTCAATTGTTTATAGACCGCTTTTGATAAAATTTTATAACACGCTTGGCGGGGGAATTTCCTAAAATCTGATATAAAATTTATGTATGTCCGTGCTAAAGGAGGATGGTTTTTTTCTATTTCTGCATTTCATTTTTTCATCAAACATTCTCTAATGAGTACTTTGGGCAATTTGCGATACATCAAATTTAGTGTTTTGGCAATATCTCAGTTGATTATGGACCGATTTTGATAAAATTTTACAGAGTGCTTTGGGAAACTATTTGCTACAATCTGATATATAACATATTATCACATGTATATCAGGATTATCTTTTTTCTCTTGTTATTTAAAAGTGTGTTTCAATCAAAAATTTTAAAATTTTCGTCTAATTTTTGGTATTTTTTCGATATTTTCGGTGTTTATAAACCGATTTTAATGAAATTAAATAGCGTTCATTGCGGGAGAATTTCCTAAAATCTGATATATAATTTATGTAGGTTCTTCCTCCAGGGGCTTCAGAAACTTGATTTCAACAGACAGACAGACAGACGGACGGACAGACAGACAGACAGACAGACAGACGGACATCGCTTAATCAATTCTCCTCCCGATTCTGAGTCGATCGGTATAATTTTTATGGGGTCTACGATCACTAATAAAAAAATTACAAACGGAATCACAAACTTATAATACCCTTTCACCTATTGGTGAAGGGTATAAAAATTACAAACGGAATCACAAACTTATAATACCCTTTCACCTATTGGTGAAGGGTATAAAAAGGGAAATTTTGAAAATTTCCCATGAAAAAGGGACATTTTGAAAATTTCCCATAAAAAAGGGAAATTTTGAAAATTTCCCATAAAAAAAGGGAAATTTTGAAAATTTCCCATAAAAAAAGGAAATTTTGAAAATTTCCCATAAAAATGGGAAATTTTGAAAATTTCCCATGAAAAAGGGACATTTTGAAAATTTCCCATAAAAAAGGGAAATTTTGAAAATTTCCCATAAAAAAGGGAAATTTTGAAAATTTCCCATAAAAAAGGGAAATTTTAAAAATTTCCCATAAAAAAGGGAAATTTTGAAAATTTCCCATAAAAAAGGGAAATTTTGAAAATTTCCCATAAAAAAGGGTAATTTTGAAAATTTCCCATAAAAAAGGGAAATTTTGAAAATTTCCCATAAAAAAGGGAAATTTTGAAAATTTCCCATAAGAAAGGGAAATTTTGAAAATTTCCCATGAAAAAGGGAAATTTTGAAAACTTCCCATAAAAAAGGGAAATTTTGAAAATTTCCCATAAAAAAAGGGAAATTTTGAAAATTTCCCATAAAAAAGGGAAATTTTGAAAATTTCCCATATAAAAGGGAAATCTTTAAAATTTCCCTTTTTTCAAAATCTCCCTTTTTATGGGAAATTTTCAAAATTTCCCTTTTTTATGGGAAATTTTCAAAATTTCCCTTTTTTATGGAAAATTTTCAAAATTTCCTTTTTTATGGGAAATTTTCAAAATTTCCCTTTTTTATGGGAAATTTTCAAAATTTCCCTTTTTTATGGGAAATTTTCAAAATTTCATTTTTTTATGGGAAATTTTCAAAATTTCCCTTTTTCATGGGAAATTTTCAAAATTTCCCTTTTTATGGGAAATTTTCAAAATTTCCCTTTTTTATGGGAAATTTTCAAAATTTTCCTTTTTTATGGGAAATTTTCAAAATTTCCCTTTTTTTATGGGAAATTTTTAAAATTTCCCTTTTTTAGGTGAAATTTTCAAAATTTCCCATTTATATAGGAAATTTTCAAAATTTCACATTTCAAAAAGGAATATTAAAAATTTCCCCTTTTTACAAGAAATTTTTAAAAGTTCCCATTTTTATGGGAAAATTTCAAATACTACGTTTTTATGGAAAATTTTAAAAATTTTAATTTTTATTAAAAATTTTTAAAATTTACCATTATTATGGGAAATATTTAAATTCTGTATTGATTTTTTAATTTTTGCGTTTTTTAATTGACAAATATTTTTGACAAAAAAAAAATTTAAATCAGAATAACAATTATTTCTGTTTAAAATAAATGTTATCTTTATATTATTTCTTAAAGTGTAAACTTTTTATTAGTGTGGCAACACTATTATTACTATTCGCTTTAGACTGTTCTGGTATTTACTTTTATATAAACACATACGAATATACATTTAGAATTACATACTTTGTATATGAATGAAAAGTACCGCTCTTTTTGAATTACACTTGAATTTAAAACTTCAAAGAATAAAGAAGTAAAATTTAGAATTTAAAGCTGTCTTTTTATTTAAAAAGAAGAATAATAAAATTTTTAACAATCAGAAGTGGGATAATATTATTCACGTGGTTGTTTATTAATCAACCTGTTGCTGTAATAAGTGATAATATTGGATGCTGATCTGCTGTTGGTGTGACTTGTGGAGCAGTGGCTTAGCTGTGTGAAGTTTTTATTTCTTGTCGGGTCTATTCCAAGGAGAAGTTGGGTTGTTGTTGCTGTGGTGCGTAATAAAACACGTGACTTGGGTTGTTTGATAGTAAAGTTGCATTGCTTTGTTGCTGTACGGGTGAATTAGAGGTACAGGAGTGCGGAATTGTAATTTGTTTGCTGTATTCAAGAGAAGACACTGTTGTTCGTGTGGGACGCTGGCACAACCGGTAACTTGGTTTGTTGAATGGTGGTAAGACATTTGATTTTTTTGCGTGAGTAAAGGGGTTTCGGTCAATAAAATGAACAATATGGAAAATCAACAAGTGCCATATAATATGTTGGCACAGCTTTTAGAACAGAATGCCGAATTGATAAGAAGACTCACACTGAATATAGAAGGTGGAGCAAATCAGTCCAGTACAAATTTCAACGTGGTTCCAGATTTACACAGATCAATAAAGAAGTTCAGTGGTAAGGAAAATGAATGTGATGCTACTTCTTGGTTCGAGTCAATTAAAGGTATGAGTGAATTGCATGGTTGGTCCGACTCATTTCGTCTGGAATTGGTACGTTCAAATTTAATTGACGGTGCGTCTGACTGGTTTTATTCTTTATATATTAAAACGTGGAAAGATTTTAAAACAGAATTTAAGAATACGTTTATGGGTAAAGAAAGTGTCGCTGAACAGTGGTCAACTTTATTGAATTATAAGCAGAGTAAATACGAAGATGTTTTTGATTATTATTTCTCCAAAAAGAGGTTATGTGATAACCTAAAATTATCATTTGCAGAAACTAAATCACAAATAATGCAAGGTTTATACGATCGCGAATTAAAAACGTTTTTGTTATGTAAAACTCATTTGGATTCAAATGCTTTGTTGGCTGATGTTCGTGAATTTAATCGTACCATGGGAATTCAGGGCAAAGATCGCGTTGTGGCTCCAAATAAACAAATTAAACAAGAAGGTCCTAAAGAACCGACACCAAAAGGTAAAGACTCAGTGGATGTTACTTGTTTTCGTTGTAATATGAAAGGGCATATAAGAAAAAATTGTACGTCACCGATTATTTGCCAAAAGTGTAACAAACCAGGGCATATCAAGAAAAACTGTTTTGTAAATGAGGGCGATATTAAGAAGAAGGAACAATTAAACGTTCAACATAAAAACTGTGCTATAGCAAAGAGTGATGATGAACCTGTCTTGATGAATGAAAAATATTTTTTTGATGCGGAAATAAATGGAAACCTTGTGAAGTCTTACGTTGACTTCGGTAGCCAGTGCGTGATGATGAAGAAGTCTACAGCAAACGAGTTTGGTTTCAAACTTAATGTGGCTCCCCCTGATAGTTCGATGGTAAGAGGTGTAGGTGGTGGTTTGGCATATACATTAGGCGTATTTGAAGCTACTTTAGAAGTCGATCAAGCGACCGCTGATGTTGTTGTACACGTAGTGGATGATAGTATCATTGACATACCTCTGCTTATAGGTCAACCGTTTACCGAACAGGCCCATATTGTTTATTATAAAAAAGGAGATAATTTGCGAATTTTTGAACAAATTCATTTGCCCGAAAATGGTTTAGATCGAATAGAAATACCAAGTCTTCCAAAATTAAAAACAAGTTTGTGGGTTAAAGAAGCTACCGTTCTACCACCAAATCATGTCGGTTTTGTTGCAGTTACTACTGGTGAGGTTGTAAACGAGGCGCATGATATATTTATCGATTCAGCCACCAATCGAAATGGATGTATAATTCCTGCTTGCGTTATAAATAACAAAGCTGATGGATTGGCTGTTCCTATTTTAAATTGTACGACAAGTGATATTGTTTTTAATGAAGGAGAGCGTGTAACAAAAGCAGAACTGTGTATTTTTGATGAATCCAAAAACGAAAGCGAAGAATCTGATGAAATTGAAGACAATTTTTGGGATTCAATTGATATTAACCCTGAAATTTCGGATGATTACAAAACAAAATTATTGGATTTGCTACAAGGTTATAGAGATTGTTTTGCGTTAAATATTAATGAGCTTGGATGTGGAGTGAACACAGAATTTTCAGTCGAGTTAACTGATAAAACTCCTATTACGTACAAGCCTTACAGGTTGAGTGAATCTGAGCGAGCGTTTGTTAGGGATGAAATGAAGCTACTGAAAGATGCTGGTATTATAGTTGATTCCGAATCTGATTATGCTAGCCCTATTTTGATCGTAAAAACAAATGCCGTTGTAAATTTTAAACGTCCAATTAATGCTCATGAAGTTCGTCAATTTATTGGATTGACAAGTTATTTTCGCAAATTTATTGAAAATTATGCTATTCTTGCAAGACCACTCACACAATTAACGAAAAAAGAAGTCGTTTGGAAATGGACCGATATTGAAGAAAACGCTTATCAAATATTGAAGAAGAAGTTGATTGAAAAACCGGTGTTGTCAATTTATTGCAAGGATGATGAAACTGAGGTCCACACGGATGCTTGTAAAGATGGATTGGCAGGTGTTCTTTTACAGAAAAAGGCTGATGGCAAGTTCCATCCGATAGCATACGCCAGTCGTCAAACTACAAAGGAAGAATCTCGTTATCACTCTACCGAATTAGAAGCCCTAACAGTTGTGTGGGTACTTGAACGTTTTCGTGTCTACTTAATAGGAATTCCATTCGTTATTAAGACTGATTGTAATGCCGTAAGAAGCTCAATGACAAAGAAGGATATCTTGCCTAGAATTGGTAGGTGGTGGTTAAAGCTTTCTGAGTATAATTTTGAAATACAACACACCCCAGGTGCTGAAAATAGGCATGCTGATGCTTTGAGTCGTAATCCAACGGATTCACCAGAAAATACCAACCCTGTTGCCGATATTTGTGCTCTTCATTCCAGTTTAGAAACATCAGATTGGGTGAAAATATTACAAGAGACTGATCCAAAAATTAATTATATAAAGGAGGTTTTAGAAAAGAAATCGGAACTTTCTATTGATGATAAAAGAATACAGAACGAGTTTGTAGTTGAAAATGGCCGCGTTCACAAATTAGAAGGCAGTAAGAAACTTTTATATATTCCAGATGGAGCTAGATACAAAATTGTACAGTCTTGTCACGACGACATGGGCCATATTGGATTCGATAAAGTTGTGTTCAAAATTAGAGAAAAATATTGGTTCCCAAGACTTAGGAATTATGTCAAAAGGTTTATAGGCGCGTGTTTTGAATGTCTTTACCATAAGCAACCCGCTGGAAAAAAACAAGGGTTTCTACACCCAATTGATAAGATTGGGATACCGTTTCATACACTCCATGTTGACCACCTAGGCCCATTCGTTAGAGGTAAATATGGAAATATGTACATTTTAATCATTATAGATGGCTTCACAAAATTTTGTGTTCTGAAACCCGTACGTAATGTCAAGAGTGAAACAACAGTTCGTGCACTTAATGAAGTTATATCCGTATTTGGGGCTCCCACCAGAATAATCTCAGATAGAGGCACCGCATTTACTGGTGGCCCTTTCCGTAAATTTTGCAGCGATAAAGATATCGTTCACATTTTAAATGCAACCGCAACCCCAAGAGCCAATGGCCAGAGTGAGAGGTTAAATCGTACCATAACCCCCATGCTAGCAACATTATGCCGAAACCAAATGGAAGTGATTGGGATCAACACATAGGTCATGTTCAGTGGAGTGTGAACAATAGTAACCACTATGTCTTAAAAACAACCCCATTTAATTTACTATTTAGTTACAAGCCAAGAGAACTAAAACCCAACAAACTAGATGATGCAATCGAAAATATTTATGAAGATGATGTCATTGCTTTGCGCCAAAAAGCAATTGATCGCATAAGAACCAACCAAGAGCACCAAAGACAACAGTTCAACAAAAGAAGATGTGCTGCCCAAAGTTATATTCCAGGAGATTCTGTGATGGTGCGTCGTGATCCTGTAAGTACAGGAGAATCTTTAAAGCTAATGCCATTGTACAAGGGCCCATATGTAGTAACCGAAGTGTTACCTAACGACCGGTATCGTATTGCCGATTTTCCCGATGTCCAACGAACTCAACGATTTTATGAAGGCGTAGTACCTGCCGAAGATATGAAAAGAGTTTCAACCCCACCAGACGACATTGGTAGCGATTTATCAACCGAGCCCTACAATTCCCAACCCAAGAAGTCAACTCGAGTAAGGACTACCCCAGGTTACCTAAAGGACTATGTATTATAGACAATCGAGGCCGATCGTCAAATTAGGATGGCCGAATGTTATCTTTATATTATTTCTTAAAGTGTAAATTTTTTATTAGTGTGGCAACACTATTATTACTATTCGCTTTAGACTGTTCTGGTATTAACTTTTATATAAACACATACGAATATACATTTAGAATTACATACTTTGTATATAAATGAAAAGTACCGCTCTTTTTGAATTACACTTGAATTTAAAACTTCAAAGAATAAAGAAGTAAAATTTAGAATTTAAAGCTAAGCAATCTACTGATTTAATATAAGATATACTGTGAAAGTATACATATGAATGTATATATGGTAAGGCGTTACTTTAGGTAGAATCAACATATTTTTGAATAAGGAGAAATGAATTATCGATTTGTTGTAAGGATCAATAAAAAATGCATTTATAAAGTCTTTTTTCTTTAATCGCAGATAAATAGTATTAAATAATATAAAAATCTTATTCCTTTTTCAATTAATGTATTAAAATTTATATAAAAAATCATTTTGTTTGCTATCAAATGTGTTAAAAATAAAAAAAGTCGCAATTATCAAATTTTTAAGCAACCAAACTTTTTATTGTATGCTTATAGTTGGGTAAAGGCCACAATAAAAATTTCAAATTTTATGATAGGTTATAACAGTTTAATAAAATATTTTTCCTTTTATAAATTCAATTTTTCCCATTTTAACTTATAGTAGCTTTAAAACCTATTATAGTTTGTTTATAAATTAGGCTGTTAGTTATTAATCTGAAGTTAGTTAATTAATTAAAATGAACACTTCATCAATAATATTTGTGATGTATTGTTCTTTCGATCTGTCCGATGGATGTTTGGAAAGTTTTGCTCTAGTTCCTTGTGCAATTTTAATGTGATTTAATTTATCAGCATTAAATCGATTCCCGGTCGGGGTTATATGGGAGATTTCACTAAATGTGAATAGAGCTCGCCCATTTTCAATATCGAACTTTTCAAGAGATCAGAAATTCTTTTGTCAAATGTTGTCCCTCTAGAAAGTTTATTTTAGGCGCTATCGCCCTGAATAACAATATTGTACAACGTATTTATACTAAATGTCATCATCGTATCTTAGGCGAAGTTATACATGATCAATTGTCAAACGTGAACGGATTTCTCCCAATTGCAATTAAAAAATTTAAATTTTCGTTGATATGTGAGATACTTACATACATATGTAGGTTTTGAACGGATATCATGTAGTTAGCTGCATTTTTGTACTTCCTAGGAAGATTACCTATAATTTGATATACAATACATTCTCAAATGTTATCATAATGTTCAAAAGCCAGACACAAAATTAAGATTAATGAAGAGTGTATGTCTGCTAAAATCAGATTTGTGGAGCTCCTGGATTTTACACAAAATTTTAGGATATTGTCCCACCCTGAATTTTATCATTGTCGATCAAAACACTATCGCTTAAACGCTAAATTATATCTACCACAAATTACCGAATGCATCAGGATTTAGGTAATCCCCTGCGAAGGACGCTATTAAATTTCATTAAAATAAACACCTGAGATATCGACAAAACAGGAGCTCCACAAAATTTGACTACAACAGAAAAAATTACAGACAGGTAGACGGACGGACAAAAAAACAGACGGACGGACGGACAAACAAACAGACGGACAGACAGACAAACAAACAGACGGACGGACGGAGGTCGCGAAATCGATTCTCCTGCCGATTCTGAGTTGATCGGTACAATTAGAATGGTATTCGTAATCAGATTTGTGGAGTATAGATTTTAGAAAATCCTCACACAAAGAACGATGTCAAATTTCATCACAATCGGTCCATAAACACCTGAGATATCGCTGAAACAATACTTACAAAATGTAAACAAAATTTCTTAGACACGTGGTTTAATTCCAAAAGTAGTGTACATGAGCATTTTTTTTTTAAGGTTGAGGAATTCATTCTCTGAAATTGTTTACTTGCATTAAGATTTGTGCAGATTTCGAAATTACTTTTAGTTTCTTTTAAAAAAAATTTGTTTTGCTTTTTTATTGCATTTTGGTTAAATATTTTCCGGAATGTCACTTTTTACAAAAATTTACAAAACTAAGAAATTAATGCAAAAATGTTAGAACAAAGCCTACTGTCGCATTCGTTCACTTATTATTTACCAGCTTTGGATGTTTTTCTTAAAAAAAACGGGTTAAGTAATAGCAAAAAGTTATTTTTCGAAGAGATTCCAATTATTTTTTTCATTTTATAATTCAAGAATTAAAAAAAAATAATTTTTTTTACAAAAATTCGTTTTTGTGCAGCTTACATTTAAAGTAACAAATTTGCTTCAAACAATTTGGAAAAATTGTTGTATTTTGCTGGAAACTTGAAAAAATAAAAAGTGACAGTACGGAATTTTTTGTGACAGTAAAGAAAATCCAATTTAAATTTCAAGTGTAACGAAAACAAACATTTATTCATTATTTTATAACAGTGTTCCTGGGTAGGTTCAGCTCTGCCAGGGATCGATTAAAATATTCTAAAATCCTTCCACCAGATTAAATCAAAAGCACCAGTTTTTAGCAATTTTCACAATTTTATTAAAATTCAGTATTTAAGATTATTTATATATATTTATAAGGGTAACGATAATTGTCTTCTAATTTAGCCAGAACCATTGGAAAGTTTTGTAGTCAGTCGTACAAATTACCCGTGCCAGTGTTGTTTATCGTTAGACGATCGAATCCAGACTCTCCAATTTTATTGGGTAAGAAATTGCAAAACTCTTGCATTAGCATTTAAGAACAATTTTCTGTATGTGCAGAAATGCAGTAGAAAATGATAGCACAACAAGTGCTACAAAAATAGAGAATAACCCGTTTTAATTACATGTAAGTATTAATTAACATTTTAGCTGAATGTTAAACTATGTTCTGGCGAACCTGTATGTGCAGAAATGCAGTAGAATGTGATAGCAAAACAAGAGCTACAAACATAGAGCATAACCAGTTTTAGTTACATGTGAGTGCTGTTGTCAACGTTGTTGTTGTAGAGAAACAGAGAGAGAGCCGTAGATAACATAACTGCAAGATTATTTATATGCAAGTGTAATGTAAGTAACATGATCAAAGCTCTTTCTACTACATATTACTGTAGTTAACATCGTGTGTATCAATAGATACAGCGTGAGAATGTGCAAGAGCAGTAGCAGAGAATTTCTTATGGTCTCTCTTGCTGAATACAAATGACAATTATCAAGATTAATGTAAATAATATAAACTAACGGTAATGAAAAAATATAACACAATAAATGAAATAAAATATGAAATGAAATAATATAATAAATATAATAAAAGAAATGAAATAATATAATAAAATAAAGTAATAATATAATATTATACATATATTATATTATGTAACGAGAAACTTCGTTACATCTCCCTCTTGGTTATGTTTTCTTTGCGGGACTGAAAACAGGTATATTTGTTGTTTTTGACATCAACCTTATTGTTCTTCGCCTTGTTGAGCTACAAATTAAATAATCGGGATTTATTACAAGTTCTGATAACTTACGTGTGGAATGGCTTTAGGTCTTTCAAATGAGCTGTCCCTTTAGTCTTCTTAGTTCCAGGATCAACTAATCGTACTATCACGGGTGAGATGAATTCATGTACCACATAGGGACCTTCAAAGCGCGGTGCCAATTTAGCAGCAAAATGTTCAGCGGCTTTTGAAAGAACATGAGTTCTTAGAAGCACCATATCCCCTCTTTTGGGGGACCATTCTCGCCGCCTCAGATTATAGTGTGTAGCCTGATTACTTGTTGCCGTTTGCAAATGGGTCTTGACTATTTTGAAGACTTCATCCAACTGCTGTGATTTTTCATCTGGAGTTTGATTTGGATTGGTACTTTCACCCCTTGTTTTCTCGTGAAACAAAGAATTGGGAAGACGTAACTCCCTTCCCTGAGTTAAATAAGCCGGGCTATAATTAGTAGAACTCTGTTTGGATGAGTTTACGGCTAGCGTCAGTTCTGGTAGATGTTCGTCCCACTTCCGATGGTTAGAATCGGCATACTGAGCAATCATTGTTTTAATAGTTCTATTAATCCTCTCGGTTGGATTTTCATGTGGTGAGTAGGGTGCCGTAAAAATCTGTTTTACTCCGATGGATTTGAAATATTTTTGACAATCTCGACTGGTAAACTGTGTTCCATTGTCCGACAGAAGAATGTGAGGAACACCAAAGCGTGCCAAAATTCTTTCTCTAAAAGCCTTTATAAACGTTTTAGAAGTTGCTTGCCTTACAGGAACGAACTCAGACCACTTGCTGAATTTATCATGAAAAACGATCAATGTGTTGTTACCATGAATAGAACGTGGAAGTGGGCCTACGAAATCTGTACATAACGTATGCCAAGGTTGATAAACATGAGATGTATGCATCTTGCCAGCAGGTGCTTGTTGAAGAGGCTTAAAACGTTGGCAGTTTTGACACCGCCTTACATATTTTGTGATGTCTCGAAAGATTCCTGGCCAGTAGTATAATTTGGTAACCCTCGCAATAGTTTTGTTTATGCCCAAATGTCCAGCTGTCGTATCATCGTGGCATTCTTTTAAAACTCGCTCTCTGTCTGCTTTTGGGACCACTAATTTCCAAGAGACTGGATCTTCTTCGTTATGGGCTGAGGTGTCATAAATATGTCTTCGCAGGTTTTTATTGTCATCAATCTGATAGTCCGGTAATTTTTCAGGATCATTTCTTACAATGTTGATTTTGTTTTCATACCAAGGATCCTCAATGTTTACAAATTTCGTAAGGGTTTGAAGAATGGCTGTTTCAGGTTGGGGTGCACGGGATAAACAATCTGCCACAACGTTTAGCTTTCCTTTTCGGTATCGAATTTCGTAGTCAAATTGCATCATCTCCAATGCCCAGCGTGCGATCCTACCAGATGGTGATTGAATGGAGTTGAGCCACTTTAGCGATTGGTGGTCCGTCACAATTATGAAATGGTAGCCCTCGAGGTAATGTCTCATCTTACGGATTCCCCAGATGATCGCTAGGCATTCTTTTTCCGTGACTGTGTAGTTGCATTCCGGTGCAGTAAGGGTGCGACTTGCATATGATATTACCATTTCACCGTCTTCGAATTCCTGGGTCAGTACAACTCCTAGACCGACATCACTGGCGTCTGTTTGCAAAATGAAGGTTTTCCTAAAATCGGGATAAGTTAATGCTGGAGCTTCTATTAGTTTTTGTTTAATTTGATCAAAAGCGGCCTGTTCTTGTGGACCCCACTCCCACTTTTTACCTTTCTTTAATAAATTATTCATAGGGCTAGTCAAAGTTGAAAAATTGGGAACGAATCTCCTGTACCAAGAAGCAGTGTTGAGAAACGATCGTAGTTCCCTCAGTGTAGTTGGCGCCTGTAGAGCCGCTACCGCATTTACCTTCTCGGGGTCGGTGTGAATACCCTTTTCGCTGATAAGATGACCCAAATATCGAATTTCTTTCTTTGCAAAGGAACATTTATCGGTATTTACTCGCAAATTTGCCGCTATCAGACGATCAAAGACAATTTTTAAGTTCTGCAGGTGTTCTTCCAGCGTGCTTCCAAGAACAACGATATCGTCCAGGTATGCAAATGCGAACGAATCTAGTTCAGGACCAATTACCACATCAAGCGCCCTCTGAAAAGTGGCCGGGGCCGAATGAAGGCCAAAAGGCATAACACGCCATTGGAACAAGCCTCGTCCCGGTACCGTGAAAGCGGTGTAAATTTTGCTTTTTGGAGCCATTGGAATCTGCCAGTACCCATTCCGAAGGTCAATGGTGCTGAAAAATTCGCTGTTTCTGAGCTTCTCCAGGATTGCATTTATTTGAGGAATGGGGTATGCGTCGCGAATTGAATTTTCATTTATTTGTCTATAGTCCACACAAAGTCGCCATTCGTTGTTCTTCTTCCTTGCTAAAACAATGGGAGAACTGTAAGGGCTCTTGGAAGGTTCGATTCGGCCGTCAGCTAGAAGTTCGTCAATTTGATCATCAATTATCTTTTGCATCGCAGGGTTTCTAGGATAGTACCGTTGACGAAGTGGACGAGAATGTTTCATAGTGATTACATGTTCTGTGACGTTAGAATGATTAACGATTGAGTCGAAACGAGGAAGTTCCCTTTCAAGAAATTCTGAAACACGTGGATCTAAGGGAATATCACCTGAAGTCTTATCGGAAGAGGTTGCTTGTAGAGTTGTTACCAGAGAAATATTGGTATTACTAGAGATTTTCGTGGGAATAATATGAAGCTCACCGCCAGTCTGTACTATAAAATTCATACCAATGATTATTGGGTCAATGCTTGATTCAAGTACTAAGAATTTGTGGTAATACACCACGCTATTTAGGGTAAACCAGAGACTAACAGATCCTAAAACTGTAACTGAAGTTTTATCTGCTAGTTGTATTGTGGGAAAATCTGAGGTTACGATTGGAACTTGCAGTTCTTGCACCACGGCTAAGTTTATACACGAATGAGTAGCGCCAGGATCGATGATTGATTGGATATTTTTTCGTTTTATTGTGAGCCATATACGTAAGCGTAAGTCGTCATCAGGAGTAATAATGATAGGGAAAGGTTTGCGCATTAGAGATCTTCCTCTCTTTCCCCTGACGAGTGATCTCCCGCTGAGTTTCCCGCACCAGACCTGCAACATTCTATGGTTTTAACGCCCTTTTTCCCACAGTCCCAACAGAAAAGAACTTGAGGTCTTGAGCACGTGGCTCGATTGTGTCCAGCTTGCCCACAACGATAACATACATTTCTTCTATTTGCATTAGCAACGACTGCCTGCACATGACGGACTACCCTTTTTTGAGAAACTTCTTCAGCGCGAATACTTTCATAATCTTTGGCTAGGGCGATCAAATCTTGTAACATTGAAAATTCCCGTCTCTTTATGTACACCTTATATTCAGCTCGGCAATTCCTAAATATCCGTTCTAACTGTTCTTGGTTCGATAAGTTCGACCAACGCATCAAAGACTGCAATGCCGTTACGTAATTAACAAAATTTTCATTTGCGCGTTGTACACGATTCCTAATCTCATCATCAAGGTTTTCGAAAAACCGTACTGGCAAGAAAAATAATTTAAAATCTTCTACAAAATCGGAAAACGACCTCCAGTTATTTTTATTGCTGCGATACCAAGAAAGAGCATCTCCCTTAAAAAGTTCCGGCATATAATTAAGCAACGAGTTTCGAGGTATTGCATAACACGAGGCAAGTTCTTCCATTCTCTCTAAGAAACCAAGTGGATCCTTAACCCCATCATATTTTAAGCCCCACTTCCTAACTTTATCGCAAACTTCAGGATCACTTAAAACAATATTGTCATTCTCACCTGCAAATTTTAACGGCGACGATGACCGAGAAACCCGAGGCACTTTGAGTTCCTTCTCCGATGGTGGATCATATTTTACCCTCAATCTTTGTATTAGGGCTTCTTGGTCGGGTTTTAGATTACCTTTGTCTAAAAAGCTCCTAAAACGACACCTCATCTCGTCCAACGTTCCATCTATACTTAGACCAAGTTCCTCCAAGCATTCGGTTAAATGTTCTTTCTTGATGAAATTGATAAACGCACGACTCATGTTGAATTAATTCTTTTTTCAAAACCAATAATATTAATTTTTTTATTTATTTTTTTTTTATTTATTTTATAATCTTATATTTTGTTAAATTTATAGTCCCTGCTCGGGCGCCATTTATAACAGTGTTCCTAGGTAGGTTCAGCTCTGCCAGGGATCGATTAAAATATTCTAAAATCCTTCCACCAGATTAAATCAAAAGCACCAGTTTTTAGCAATTTTCACAATTTTATTAAAATTCAGTATTTAAGATTATTTATATATATTTATAAGGGTAACGATAATTGTCTTCTAATTTAGCCAGAACCATTGGAAAGTTTTGTAGTCAGTCGTACAAATTACCCGTGCCAGTGTTGTTTATCGTTAGACGATCGAATCCAGACTCTCCAATTTTATTGGGTAAGAAATTACAAAACTCTTGCATTAGCATTTAAGAACAATTTTCTGTATGTGCAGAAATGCAGTAGAAAATGATAGCACAACAAGTGCTACAAAAATAGAGAATAACCCGTTTTAATTACATGTAAGTATTAATTAACATTTTAGCTGCATGTTAAACTATGTTCTGGCGAACCTGTATGTGCAGAAATGCAGTAGAATGGGATAGCAAAACAAGAGCTACAAACATAGAGCATAACCAGTTTTAGTTACATGTGAGTGCTGTTGTCAACGTTGTTGTTGTAGAGAAACAGAGAGAGAGCCGTAGATAACATAACTGCAAGATTATTTATATGCAAGTGTAATGTAAGTAACATGATCAAAGCTCTTTCTACTACATATTACTGTAGTTAACATCGTGTGTATCAATAGATACAGCGTGAGAATGTGCAAGAGCAGTAGCAGAGAATTTCTTATGGTCTCTCTTGCTGAATACAAATGACAATTATCAAGATTAATGTAAATAATATAAACTAACGGTAATGAAAAAATATAACACAATAAATGAAATAAAATATGAAATGAAATAATATAATAAATATAATAAAAGAAATGAAATAATATAATAAAATAAAGTAATAATATAATATTATACATATATTATATTATGTAACGAGAAACTTCGTTACAATTTTGTTTTTGGTTACTGTTTGTTTTTTCTTTTTTATAAAAACGAAACAAAAAATAAAAGTAATCCAATTATATTAACAAAAAATTCATGAACAAATCTATTCATCGGAATCTGTGAATATTTCATAAAAAATTGATTCCCGATTGGGTTTTTTTCTATTTGTTTTTTTTTTAAGCGGTTAATTTTTATTTAGTATTGAAATCAATCAGAATTTTCGAGAAATAAGCTTTTAAAATAAAAAAAACTTTTTACTTAAAAGTGACAGTAAAGTAATTTGTGATATTTTTTTTGTTTTTTTCTTCTAAAAAGTTATTTCACGGAAAATAAAAACAAGAAAAAGTGATCAAAACTTCGTAATATATTAATATACATTTTTATTTATTTTATTTTTTACGATTTTTTATTAAATAACTGTGTGACAGTACGGAAATTTTTAGCTGTACTTACCATCGTGCGATTATAAATTCACTTGAAAACACCAAATAATTGATTTTATTATTTTATTTTTTATCTTAATCAATTTATCACTTCTTGCACTTTTTAATAGCGATGCACATAAAGCAAACGAAACAGCTCAAGTAATGACTTAATTAAAAAAATGTGACATTGAGGAAAAAACGCAGAGACAAAGTAAAATTAGAACGTCAAAATGACATTGATAACATTTTTCAGGTAAAACCAGGAAAAAGCAATAAAAATAAATACAATCATTAAAAAACAGTTGAATTTTTTATTATTGTTCTATTGTTTTCAACTCTTTTTCCATGTTGCTTAATGAATAACATGTGTGGAGACAGATATATTTGTATGTAATAGGCATGATATACAGGTAAAGCACCATTTGCACAATTTAGCAAAAAGTTTTACAATAATAACAACTACTTTTGTTTGTTGCTAATTATTTTAGAGCTTACATGCCGTTTTTGTTTTTTTATTTTCTTTTAAATGAAAGAAATAAAAAGCTTGAGACGAAAAAAAGCATTGTGTTTGGAATTAACCCACGTACTTTGGGCAATTTGCTGTACATCAAATGCAGTGTTATGGCGACATCTCAATTGTTTATGGACCGTTTTTGATAAAATTTAATAACGTGCTTTCCTAAAATCTGATATAAAATTTATGTAGGTCCGTGCTAAAGGAGGATGGTTTTTCTTATTTCTGCATTTCATTTTTTCAACAAACATTCTCTAATGGGAACTGTGGGCAATTTGCGATACATCAAATTCAGTGTTTTGGCGATATCTCAATAGTTTATGGACCGATTTTGATAAAATTTACAGTGTGCTTTGGGAAACTATTCCCTACAATCTGATATATAACATATTATCACATGTACACCAGGAGTATCTTTTTTATCTTGTTATTTATTTCTAATTTTTGGTATTTTTTCGATATTTTAGGTGTTTATAAACCGATTTTTATGAAATTTAATAGCGTTAATTGCGGGAGAATTTCCTAAAATCTGATATATAATTTATGTAAGTCCATCCTCCAGGGGCTTCAGAAACTTGATTTCAACAGACAGACAGACGGACAGACAGACAGACGGACATCGCTTAATCGATTCTCCTCCCGATTCTGAGTCGATCGGTATAAGTTTTATGGGGTCTACGATCACTAATAAAAAAATTACAAACGGAATCACAAACTTAAAATACCCTTTCACCAATTGGTGAAGGGTATAAAAACGGATGTACGAATATTGGTAATATGATTGGTGTTTGATAAGTCAATTAAATACATATGCAAATACATTAATAAATACATTAAATTACATACATTAAATTAAATTAAAAAATTAATAAAAATATTTCATAATTGTTCATTTTTAAGGAAAGTGTTAACATAGTAATAAGTTAATAACTTTAACTACTAACCCAGGCAACGCTGGGTAAAATCAGCTAGTTTTATATTGAATTCTTATCAAGAACTTTTAGTATGAAAATGTGTTCTTCTACTTAAAACTCCCAAATGTGATGAGGTCGAATCGAGTTGTGTTTACATTATGGATAAGAAATTCGAGCTAAATATAAATGACACCGAATTAATTTACGAATTAGCTATTTTTAAAAGTTACAATTGAAGAAATGGAATAAAGACAAAAAATCTTTTTAAGAACGTTTAAAAGAAAGTGATACATATATGCTTTACGAACATTTTGAAAGTTGTCGAATTTTGTTTATGTTTACCTGGTTCAAATTCTTCAACGGAAAGGGTATTTTGTTGTATTGAATTTAAAGAATATTTAAAAGAATATAAAGTCATGGTAAAACAAATTTATTCCTCAGAAAAATGCTAATAATAGTTATTTTATATTTAAAAATTTTAACTTACATGAGTTCTTAAATGTTTGCTTAGTAGTCTTTATATGAGTATAAATTAATATTAGAAGTTATCTGCATATTATTGTAATGATCTCAAAAACTATGTTCCTGTAACTTTGTTTTTTGTAAATGCATATATTAGCGTTGGGTTTACCTAAAAATATTGCAAATCCATAAACAAAAAAATTTTAAAAGTATGCTTGATATTTTACTATTAATGAAAAATATATTTTTGTTCTGTATTTTCGTTAAAAAAAATATGGTCACTGTATCTAAATTAAATTAATTTGAATTAATTTGAACAAGGGCTAAATTTTTTACGATGTAAAAAAATATAGATTTTTAATCAATCTTAGGGCTATATTAACCATGTTAATGTCTCAAGATTTTGATAAGTTCTTCAACAAAAATTTCTGGTCTCATAAGGGGTATAATTTTACATTTATAAGCATTTGTAGGAGATGAGACTCTCGCTAATTATATATCTTAAAATAAAGTTGCTAAAACCAGACAATTGCCCAAGATGCCCACAGAATTTTAATATTATTTTGAGTTATAATATACGAGGCTTGACCAAACAACAAAGTGTGTTTAAATCAGTGTTAATAAAACTTAAGTCAAAATTCCAAAAGTCGCAAAATTTTTACTTTTCAATGCTGTTGCTTTCCTCCACTTTTTAAAATTTCAAATTGTTTCAATTTTAACTTTTGCAAAAACACGAAAGCGAAATCAAAAGTCAAAGAGAAAAGTTATTTCTAAACAGTCGTACAAAACATAAAACATTAATCGGGTTGAAATTTACAACTTCGTCAACTTTTGATTTTAATAAGTAACAAAAGCAATGTCAAAAGCAGCGCCTTCGTTTCCAAAAGTTTTATTCAGTCGCTGTTGAATAGTTTTCGTTGTTTTGATTTTTTTTATTCTGAGTAGGTAAAAGCAGACAAATATTTTTAATTTCTCTAAATTTTTTGACACAAACATATTTATTTTTTTAAAACAGAGAAACAGGTACCCTGTAGGAAATGTCAATAGTGATTCACTATTGATGATAATGTACATAGTATACATGCACAATAAACATTTAAGTTAAATAATTTAATATGGGGTCAGCGTTGCACAGTGGGTTGAAAAATATTTTATGAGAAATAATTAAACAATTTCTGTAAATTTTTTGGGATTGTGGATTTAGTGGTTCCAAAATATGTATACGGTTCTCATATCCTAATAAGAATTCCTTAATAGTTGGACAAAAACCTCAAAATATAGTTCGATAAAAAAGTTAATCAGTAAAATCAGCAATTTAATTTTCTTTTTCTTTTTTTATTAAAAATAAATAACTAAAAAGTAAAAATTCCATTTTTATACCCTTCACCAATAGGTGAAAGGGTATTATAAGTTTGTGATTCCGTTTGTAATTTTTTTATTAGTGATCGTAGACCCCATAAAAATTATACCGATCGACTCAGAATCGGGAGGAGAATTGATTAAGCGATGTCCGTCTGTCTGTCTGTCTGTCTGTCTGTCCGTCCGTCTGTCTGTCTGTCTGTTGAAATCAAGTTTCTGAAGCCCCTGGAGGAAGAACCTACATAAATTATATATCAGATTTTAGGAAATTCTCCCGCAATGAACGCTATTTAATTTCATTAAAATCGGTTTATAAACACCGAAAATATCGAAAAAATACCAAAAATTAGACGAAAATTTTAAAATTTTTGATTGAAACACACTTTTAAATAACAAGAGAAAAAAGATAATCCTGATATACATGTGATAATATGTTATATATCAGATTGTAGCAAATAGTTTCCCAAAGCACTCTGTAAAATTTTATCAAAATCGGTCCATAATCAACTGAGATATTGCCAAAACACTAAATTTGATGTATCGCAAATTGCCCAAAGTACTCATTAGAGAATGTTTGATGAAAAAATGAAATGCAGAAATAGAAAAAAACCATCCTCCTTTAGCACGGACATACATAAATTTTATATCAGATTTTAGGAAATTCCCCCGCCAAGCGTGTTATAAAATTTTATCAAAAGCGGTCTATAAACAATTGAGATGCCGCCAAAACACTACATTTGATGCACAGCAAATTGCCCAAAGTACGTGTCTAAGAAATTTTGTTTACATTTTGTGAGTATTGTTTCAGCGATATCTCAGGTGTTTATGGACCGATTGTGATGGATTTCCTAAAATCTGATATATATACTCCACAAATCTGATTATGAATACCAGTCAAATTGTACCGATCAACTCAGAATCGGCAGGGGAATCGATTTCGCTACGTCCGTCCGTCCGTCTGTTTGTTTGTCCGTCCGTCTACCTGTCTGTCCGTCCGTCTACCTGTCTGTCCTTTTTTCTGTTGTAGTCAAGTTCTTGGAGCTCCGGTTTTGTCGATATCAGGTGTTTATTTTGATGAAATTTAATAGCGTCCTAAATTCTGATGCATTTGCGTTTATGCGATATTTCAGGTGTTTTGATCGACAATGATTAAATTCAGGTGGGACAATATCCTAAAATTTTGTGTAAAATCCAGGAGCTCCACAAATCTGATTTTAGTTGACAGACACACTGCATTTATCTCAATTTTGTGTCTGACTTTTGAACATTATGATAACGTTTGAGAATGTATTATATATCAGTTTATAGGTAATCTTCCTAAGAAGTCCAAAAATGCAGCTAAGTACATGATATCCGTTCAAAACCTACATATGTATGTATGTATCTCACATATCAACGATAATTTAAGTTTTTTAATTGCAATTGGGAGAAATCCGTTCACGTTTGACAATTGCTCCAGTATAACTTCGCCTAAGGCAAGCTCTTAGTAGCTAATAAATTACAAATTATAATAGATACGATAATGATATTTAGTATAAAGACATTGTACAATATTGTTATTCAAGGCGATAGCGCCTAAAATAAACTTTCTAGAGGGACAACATTTGACAAAAGTATTTCTGATTTCCTGAAAAGATCGGTATTGAAAATGTTCACATTTAGTGAAATCTCCCATATAACCCCGACCGGGAATCACTTTAATGCTGATAAATTAAATCACACTATGACTGCACAAAGAACTAGAGCAAAACTTTCCAAACATCCATCGGACAGATCGAAAGGACAATACATCCCAAATATTATTGATGAAGTGTTCATTTTAATTAATTAACTAACTACAGATAAACAAGTAAATCTTTAATAACTTTTCCGACAAAGCTGATATTCATCCATTCAAAAGCTATATATTTCACGTATGTATCTAAAACTAAGAGTGTATACCCTATAATTTTAAGGCTTATATACATTGACAATCATTGTTAAAGCTTTTACCTAAATCAGTCCGCTAACTTCAGAGTTTTACATAACTAATCAAGAACTTCTACTAGTTGGATAATTCGTACCAATTAATTAAAGTGCAGAACCCTCACTGGGCACTGTGTTTTTGGGTTGCATGCCAAAATACTTAATCTTCATCATATCGATGTGCTTTTGCAAATCTAAGGGCATCTACATTTTGAAGCATCTTTTCTGCATGGTTTATCTGGTCTATCGAACTTTATTAAATGTTCGTAAAATATGTGTCTATTTTATTTCTAAGCTAGACATCAGCCACCTGCCCAACCTAACCTTTGGGTCCATAACTATTCTAAATGATGACGCCACCGGAAAGCTTTTCGTTTTCCGACTCTTAATTTTAAAGACTCTTTGCATATAATACTAGTATAACCAAATATTGCTAGGAATTACATTGAGTACGAACAACAGAAAATTAATATACATATAAAGCATTTGTGTGGAGCTCAACTTAGTCAGTAATCAGGAACTATATAATTATCAATATATTCTTACGATTTTGTACTTTACTTTTAGAACACCATTGGTGAAGGGTATCCAAGATTCGGCAAAGCCGAATATACCACTCTTACTTGTTATGTTTAAGGTAAAAAATAAAGAAATTAAATATATACATGAATTAATTATCGTCCTCTTCATCTTCAAATAAAGGCAAAGTTTGTATGGCTCCGTCAAGGAAACTTGGGTTTAATTTAACAAGCAAAATGTCTTCCAGCACCTCTTGACTTAGTCGATTACGGTAGTCAGTTAATACCATCCTAAGTGTTGAAAATGCTCTCTCAATAGTGACCTAGCAGAAACAAAATTTCATAAATATTTTGTCAATTACATATTAGTAATACTTTGGAAAAACTGGTAACTTAATAATTGACAAGTAATCAACTTGCTTAATTTCAAGGTAATCGGTCCATATTTGACTCTAGGCCCCATATAAGCCAAAATGACAAAAACAGCTTAAATATAAAAGTTTTGAGAAAATGTTTGTATGATGGCAAAATTTAGCAAATATTTGTCTTTGTATAGGAAAAGTACACCTTTGACCATAGTGGTGTAGGGTATCGTATGGTCGGGCTTGACCGACTATAGCACTTTCTTACTTGTTTGGGTACGATCTGGGAAAGTTTTTATCGTTAAATTTTTTTTTTTTAGAAAATAGATAACGATATTTTGGTTTATGTAGGCTTAGTGCTATATGAAATATACTAGGTCTGCAAGATGTGCAAGGTTTACTAAATCGAAGAAATCACTGTGTGCAACCAGTTACCTAACTATATAAAAAAGACAATTGGCTATTCGCAGAACAAGCGCTAGTGTTACCTTCACTATTGACATTTCCTACAGGGAACACAGGCAAGTTGACGAATTTCGTCATCTTATTTTACACATGCATTTACCGATCATACACACAAAAATATACATATACTATGTAGATGTGTTTACGCAGAAAAACAAAAAAGTGAGCATCCGAAATGAAATAACTTTTCTGTATTTGAAAGTTATGACTTACAACTTTCAAACACAAAAAAGTTCTTCAGCTCGACTGCTCGTGACTTTCAAAAGCAACGAGGCTGCTTATGTTTTTACTTTTGGCACACTTTAAAAGAAAGGCAAAATCAAAATTCAAATTTTTAAAACAACCACTGCCAAGTGTTTTTCTCCACTGTCTGTCATTCGTTTCTTTGTTTAGCTTCGGATGGAACTTTTGTTAATTTTAGAAAGAAAAGCGAAAGCAAAATCCAAGTAAAGAGAAGTTGTAGCAGTTTTGCGAAAGCTGGTTTAAATCGCCTTCATATATGTACTTAATAATTTATAGTTTTTTATACCCTTTACCAATAGGTGAAAGGGTATTATAAGTTTGTCATTCAGTTTGTATTTTTTTTTTTTTCAATATTTGTCGCAGATCCCACAACATTTATACCGATCGACTCAGGCAGGAGAATCAATTAAGCGACGTTCGTCAGTCCATCTGTCTCTAAGTCTGTCTGTTGAAATCAAGGTTGTGGAGCTGCTAGAGAGTGTATCGACATAAACTGTATATCAGATTTTATGGAATTTTCCTACGCAGCACGCTATTAAATTCAATCAAAATCGGTTGAAAAACACCTGAGACATCGCCAAAATACCAAAATTTATTTGCGACATATACAATTTTTCATTGAAAAGTACAACAAGTAAGAGTGTTATATTCGGCTTTGCCGAAACTTAGATACCCTTCACCAATGGTGTTTCAAAAGTTATGTACATAATCATAAGATTTTGTGGTGAATTCTAAAGAAATGGTTAATATGTATATAGATTTGCTGATCAGTTCAAGGTCGTTGCAATTAACGCAGCTTTTTAAGTGTAGATATATATAAAAAAGCGTTGGTTAGTTATCTTAAACTCTAAGCGGAACGATTTAGATCTAACCTTTGGCAATAATATTTGGGAGTGATTATTTCGTCAATCTATACAAGCCTTAGAATGAAATTAGTTAGATATAAAACTTTAAAATGGATATCAGACCTATACTAGGAAAGCTTATGGCTATTAACGTAAAATATCTATATCGGAAAAGTAGTTATAATTTAGAGTTATTAAGATAAATACGTAAACGATAACAGTAAAGAAGTATTATTCTAGCCTTAGTATCTAAACTTTATTTCATACATGCATTTTTAATGTACATATATCAGAACTATATTAGAAAGTCAGTGGTAAGTAGACCGATTTTGATGGGTTCTTAATGCACAATATGTAAAAGTTATATTTTATTGAACCATTTCAGAGTTTATTAGGTAGATGTATGTGCAAAATAAATTTTTAAAAAAATTGAGGGCTGTCAATTTGAGTAAATTATTTTCTGTGTAAATACTAAAAAGATTATCCTCATTCGATATACAACAATTCAATACAAAAAGTCACAAAAGTTCTATCGTATTTTATAAAAAAATGTTATCTTGATTCTGGTCTCTTGGCGATATCTCAATTGTTATGAGTTATATCAGAACTGTACTGAGATGTATTTAAAGTAAATTCTGAAAAGATTACCCACAATTTGATATATAATATTTTAATATATATAGTGCTATGTCTACATGATGGTCAGATCTTACAATATTGTAAGAAAAATTGTAAGAAAATTTCTTACAATCGTGTAAACTTACAATTTTTTGCTGACAACGTTGTCAGCTAAAGCATTGTCAGCACATTGTCACACAACCACCTTACAATGAAATTGTCAGACCATCGTGTAATCATTCTATTTAAAATTGGCAGAACATTTTAAAAAATTGTCAGTTTCGTTTTTATTGTCAGCTTCATGAAATTCCACCATCTTACAATGCTATCATTGTCAGACAATTTTAATTTCTTGGTTTTAATTGAAAACATACGGTTTTAAGGATTTATATTATAAAATAATAAATAAATAAAAATAACAAAATAAAATTATATTGAGCATACATTTTAATTGGGAATATAGTGTTATTATATATTAATCTAAAGAAGTTTTTCGAACAAAAATATCATAAAAAGATGAATTAAAAAAGCAAATAACACTTTTAGTAAAAACCTTAAAAACAGCTAACATTTTTGCTTTATCTGAGTTAATATTAAAAGATGGATTAGAAAAATTTTTTATAAATATATTTGCGATGGTATAAAACTTTTTACGCAAAAATTATGGATCGAAATTGAAATTTCCTGAAACAATAGGTCTATGTCATGAATAAAGTTCAAAAGACACTTATTTAAGACATATTTCGGAATGCTGAAATCAAGTTTGATGAGCTCCTAGATGGCATACCGACATAACTTATATGTATAGATATTATATGTTAATAGTGTTCTACGAAGTACACTATTAAATTTCAACATGTAGTTCTACTAACAACTGAGATATAGCTAAAATTCGATGCCGAATTAAAATTTTTGTATTTTCTTTTAAATTGCATTTTTTTTTAATTTGCATACATTCCTCAAAAAGAATGACTATTCGTATCTGATCCCAAATCTGTCACATTTATTTATTAATGTAACAGACCAATTTATTGATAAAAAGACAAAAATTGTTTGCGGAGAAACCATAATTCCTCGATGCGTTTCGATGGTTGGTTAGGTCATCTCTTCAGGAGGATTATCCCCAATTTAGACAGATCGAAAACCACGCATTAATACTTATTTACAAACAAAACTTTTTAGAATTATGTTCATAAGCCATAAGTAAAAGCGTAGATCATCGACTGAACAAAACACAAACAATTTTCAGGAAGTTGGCTACAGCGTCGAGGAATTTTGGTTTCTCCGCAAACAATTTTTGGCTTTTTATCAATAAATTGGTCTTTTACATTAATAAATAAATGTGACAGATTTGGGATCAAATGCGAATAGTCATTATTTTGAATAATATTTACATCCCGACAATTTTGTTATTTTTTTATAAAACTGCATGCATTCTTTATAAATTCCTCAATTTACGGATAGTATACCGACACGAATTATATATCAGATATTAGAAAATCCTCCTAAGCAAAACGATATTATATATCATCAAAATAGGTACAATCTGAGATATCGCCAAATCTCCAAATTCGATGTCTCACAAATTACCGAATTTAAAATATTTTTTTTTGTAAAAAACTGTATTTAAAAAAAAATTTTTTTGAACTATATATCAAATTTTAGAAAATCATTCAGCGCAGCTTGAGGCCCTATGCTCCACTGGCAGTCAAGGATAACAGAATTCAGCGCAACACAATCATCAAAATCGATAAATCAATAACTGAGATATCGCGAAAGCACAATATATCGATGTCCTCAAATTGGCAAATTTAAAAAAATAAATTTAGAAAACCGTATTTATTTAATCCGAATTATATTTCGGATTTTAGGAAATTTTCCAACGCAGCACGCTATTATTTCATCAAAATCGGTTTATAAACACTAGAAATATCGCCAAATTCGATGAGAATTGAAACATTTTTTTTCAATTGCATTTTTTAAAAAAAGATTTTAAAATTCTAAGTTTAGTATTTTGGCGATATCTTTTAACAGATGGACATGTTTCGACTCTCTGAGTCGATTAAGATCCCGACTCCTGAGTCGATCGGTATTATTTTTATTTGTTCTAAGACGAATAATGAAAAAATTACAAACTGAATGGCAAACTTATAATACCCTTTTACATATTGGTTATATATAGATCAGATATTGGTAAAAAAATCGGTGCAGTATGGTACAAAAATTAAAAATTTTAATTTCAATAAAACTGAAAAAATAGGATTTGTATTTGTTTTATAGTATGATTCCTCAAATTGGCTGGAAAATGACGATTATATATAGTTTTAAGTTATTTATGAGTCTGAGGTGTCCTACTTTGACGATTGCGAAGCCATAGTAAAAGCTAGGCTTTTCAGGTTTAAACATTTCTGCCAAAATTATTTTAAAATCGGCCTAAAAATTTAAAAGTTGCAGACTTATTTTCAAAATTTTTCCCACAATCCCATTGTGAGACGTTTTATCTCCACTTCACATTCATATTCACTGCTTTCGAAAACCTACACTGTTAAAATTTTGGCAATTTTTGATTAATATTTTATAATAAACAAATATAAATTTTTAGTTAAAAACACAAAAATAAACAATATTTTTCATGTGCTTTGTGACTGACAATAGATCTGGCAATTTTTTGTGTACACATATCTGATAATCGTGTGAACTGTCAATTTATTGTAAGCTGAGATTGTCAGCTTAATTAATTGTCAGACAATTTCTGACAATGAAATTGACAGCTTTTCTTACAAATTTCTTACAACCGTGTAAACACACAATTTGCCTTTTGCTGACAATTCTTTATTGTCAGTTTATTGGCAGCACATTGCCAGATGTGACAATATGGTAAGATCTGACTATCGTCTGAACGTAGCTTAAGATATAATAGTTTCACAATGTTCGAATGTCAGACCAAAAATTCATGTCATATGCAGTTTGTGGAGCTCCTGTAGGAAATACTGACATGAAATTATGTATCATGTCTTTGTCTGGTATTTTAGATATCACTAAAACACCAGATTCACTGTTCCGCAAATTGCCGAAAACTATATTTTTTGAAAAAATATATTTTTAATTTTATATCGCATTTTAGGAAATTTTTATCGTTTGTAGGGTTTTGGTGATATTTCAGGTGTTTGTGGACCGATATTTATCAAGTTCTATAGGGTGCTGAGTTGGAAGATTACCTAAAATCTGGTATGGAATTATACAGGCCCATCATACATAAATATACTTCCTTTACAATCTTCGAAAGTCAGACCACTGATATAAGATATACGAGTATAAAGTGTATCCGTCTGCAGAAATCAGGTTTGTGAAGCTCCTCAGAAATACACCGAAATAAATTATTATCAGGTTTTAGGACGTACTCCCTTAATACACACTATTAAATTTCATAAGCACCTGAGAAATTGCAAAAAAATCACTTAAAGTTTTCTCAAAAATTTTGAATTTGGCAATTTGCAATACATCGATTTTACTATTTTAACCATATCTAAGGTGATTATTGACCAATATTCATGAAATTTAATAGCGTGCTTCGCGGAAGAATTTCCTAAAGTTTGATATATAATTTATGTAGGCCCATTTTCCAGGAAAATTATTTTTCTTATTTTTCGATTGTATTATTTAGACAAATGGGCACTTTTGACAATTTGGGGATCATTAAATGTAGAGCTTTGGCGATATTTCAGGTTTTTATGTGCCGATTTTGATAACATTTAACAGAGAACCTTTAATATGGTATATAATTTACGAAGGCTAGTCCATCATGAGTATAGTTTTTCTTTTCTTTCTGAAATGTACTTTTCAATGAAAAATTTTATGTCACACATAAATTTTGGTATTTTGGCGATATCTCAGGCGTTTTTCAACCGATTTTGATGAAATTTAATAGCGTGCTGCGTAGAAAAATTATATAATTTATGCCGATACACTCTCTAGCAGCTTCACAAACTTGATTTCAACAGACAGACAGACGGACAAAGCTTAAACGATTCTCCTGCCGATTCTGAGACGATCGGTATAAATTTTTTGGGGTATGCGACAAATAATAAACAAATTACAAACTGAATGACAAACTTATAAAACCCTTTCACCTATTGGTGAAGGGTATAAAAAGAAAACAAGTAAGAGTGTTATGTTCGGCTATGCCGAACCTTAAATACCCTTCACCAATGGTGTTACAAAAAGTTCAGAGTGGAAAGAGTTTTTGGTCAATTACAAGTATGTATGTTTCTGAAGACTGATTTAGGTGAATCCTACAAAAATACTAAAATATATGTATATTGATTTCCTAATCTGAAGAAGTTTCAAATCTCGATAATTAACACGCCTCATACATTTAATTTTTAGGTGATATATGAACAATACTTTTATTAGTAAATAACCTTGTTTTATATTGGGTCTACATTTTGGAGGTAGATTGAAATACAATTTCAGAAGTTACACAACATTGTAACTTTCGCACCTTGTAACATTTCGCACCTTGTCGTATTTAAATTAGAGGACCATTCATCAAAATCGGTCTATAAACAAGAGATATCGCCAAAATTCAAAACTCAATGAAGAATTAAAAAAAATTTTGTTTAAAAAACTGTATCTTTCATAAAAAAAAATTTAATTTCGTCAAAAAACTGTAATTAAAAAAAAAAATTTTTTTGAACTGTACATCAAATTTTAGGAAATCATTCAACGCAGCACACTATTAAATTTCATCAGAATCGGTGGATCAATAAGCGAGATATCGCCAAAGCAAAAGATATCGATGTACGCAAATTGACATATTTTAATTTTTTAAAAAAAAAACAGTATTTTAAAAAAGTTTTTTGAATTATATATCAGATTTTAGAAAATACTCCAACCCAACATGTTATTAAATTTTATCAAAATCGCTATATAAACACCAGAGATGTCGTCAAAATTCAAAATTTGATGAGAATTAAATTTTTTGTTTTTAAAACTGTATTTTTCAAAAAAAAAAAAAAAAATAATTTCGTCAAAAAATTGTGTTTTTTTAAATGCTTTTTGAACTGTATATCAAATCTTAGGAAATCATTCAACGCAGCACACTATTTAATTTCATCAAAATCGCTAGATTAATAACTGAGATATCGAAAAAGCAAAAGTTATCGATGTACGCAAATTGACAAATTAAAAAAAAAAAATTAAAAAAAACAGTATTTAAAAGAAAAATTTCGAATTGGATATCAGATTTTAGAAAATACATCAACGCAACATGCTATTAAATTTTATCAAAATCGGTCTAAAAACATCACAGATATCGACAAAATTCAAAATTCGATGAGAATTTAAACAAATTTAAAAAAAAATGTGTTTTTAAAAAAAGTTTTGAATTTCGTCAAAAAACTGTGTTTAAAAAAAAAAAGTTTTTTGAATTGCATATCAAATTTTAGGAAATCATTCAACGCTGCACACTACTGAATTTCATCAAAATCCGTAGATCAATAACCGAGATATCGCCAAAGCAAAAGTTATCGATGTGCGCAAATTGACAAATTTTAAAAAATTTTCTTAAAAAAACAGTATTAAAAAAAAAATGAATTATATATCAGATTTTAGAAAATACTCCAATGTAAAATGCTATTAAATTTTATCAAAATCGGTCTATAAACACCAGAGATATCGCCAAAATTCAAAATTCGATGAGAATTTAAAACATTTATTTTTTTTAATTGTATTTTTAAAAAAAAATTTTTAAATTTGTCATCGAAGTTTAGTATTTTAGCGATATCTCGGGTGTTTATGGACCGATTTAAATGAAATTAAATAGCGTGCTGCGTATGAGCTCCACAAACTTGATTTCAACAGACAGACGGACATGGCTAAATCGACTCTCCTGGCGATTCTATAATTTTTATGGGGTCTAAGAATAATGAATAAAAAGAAAGAAAAACCATACTCATAAAATTATAAATTATATATCAAACTAACGCGAAGCACGCTATTGAATTTAATGAATATTGGTCAATAAACATCTAAGATATGGTTAAAACAGTAAAATCGAAGTATTGCAAATTGATTAAACTTAATATATAATTTATGTCTGTGTCTTTCCGAGGACCTTCACAAACCTGATTTCAGGAGACGGAGAAATTTAATACTTGTATGTCTTAAATCAGTGGTCTGACTTTTGAACATTGTAAAGGAAATTTTAGGAAATCGTACTACTCAGCACGGTAATAAATTTGATAAAAATCGGTCCACAAATACCTGAAATATCTCCAAAACATTAGAATCGACGTACCACAAGTTGCCGACTTTTTAATTTTTTTACTTTTTTGGCATTTTGGCTATATGCGTGCTGAGTTCGAATTTCTTAAAATGTGATATAAAATTCAAAATACATTTTTTCAAAAAAATATAGTTTTCTGCAATTTGCGAAACAGTGAGTCTGTTGTTTTAGTGATATCTCCCGATAAACATGATATAAATTTTGATGTCAATACTCCCCCACAAATCCGATATCAGATGAGTAAACTGCATATGACATAAATTTGCAGTCTGACATTAGAACATGTATGATATTAAAGTATTATACATCAAACTGTAGGTAATCTTTTCAGAACTTACATTAAATACATCTCAGTACAGTTCTGATATAACATCATTATAATAGAGATATTGCCTAGAGACCAGAATCAAGATAACATTTTTTAATAAAATAAATCTTTTAAAAAAATCTTTTTAAAAATTTATTTTGCACATATCGGGTGTTTTTTATTGAGGTATAGAACTTTAAGTTGGCATCACTTTTTTAACTGGCGGCCATTTTGTCAGCTGTCAAGTGATTAATATTTAGTTTGGTTTGCCATTTCATCATGAACAGGTTGACAAAAGAACAACGCTTGCAAATCGTGCAAATTTATTTCGAAAATAATGGTTCAGTTCGCGAAGTTTACCGCAAGCTCCGTCCATTTTATGGTCGACATAATCGTCCATCAGAGCAATTAATTTGGTTAACCATGGATCGTTTTCGCACTACGTTTACTCTATGTGATAATACGCATCCGCAGCGACGTCGAACAGTGCGCACCGAAGAAACAATTGCCGCTGTAGAGCAAAGTGTTGAAGAGGACCCTAATGAATCGATTCGCCACCGTGCACAGCAGTTGGAGCTTTGTCCATCAACTTTATGGAAGATTTTGCGCAAAGATCTTGGCTTGCGACCTTACAAGATCCAGCTTGTGCAAGAATTAAAGCCGCGAGACCATGCAATGCGTCGTGATTCTGGTGTATGGGCCGAAAATGAGACTGATCTCGATGCTGATTTTCATCGCAAAATTTTGTTCAGTAATGAGGCTCATTTTTGGTTGAATGGCTACGTCAACAAGCAAAATTGCCGCATTTGGAGTGAAGAGAATACACATGAGACCTTTGAGACGCCATTACATCCACAAAAACTGACTGTTTGGTGTGCTCTATGGGCTGGTGGAGTCATTGGGCCATACTTCTTCCGAAATAATGCTGGAGAGTCAGTTACCATAAATGGAGACCGGTATAGAGCCATGATAACCGACTATTTTGTTCCCCAATTGGATGGCATGAATGTGGATGAGTTGTGGTTCCAACAAGACGGCGCTACATGCCACACAGCGCACGTCACAATTGATTTATTGAAGGAAACATTCGATGAGCGTATAATTTCACGGAATGGACCTGTCAATTGGCCACCAAGATCATGCGATTTGACACCACTGGATTATTTTCTTTGGGGATATGTGAAGTCGCTCGTCTACGCCAACAAACCAGAAACGTTAGGGGACTTGGAAGCCAACATTCGTGGCGTTATTGCCAACATACGGCCCCATATGCTCGAAAAAGTTGTTGATAATTGGACCTGCAGAATTGGCTTTATTCGAGCCAGCCGCGGCGGCCACATGCCCGAAATCAAATTTAAACATTAATGGCATAAAATTATCCTTCCAATAAAGCCAAATTGATGGACATTAAAACGATTTTCTTGTGTTTTATTTCAATTCGAAGTTCTATACCTCTAAAAAAAACACCCATTACATCTAGACCTAAAGTTCTGTAAGAAATATGTTTGTAGAATACATGTAGTTAGCCTACTCTAAAATGGTTCGATAAAAGGTAACTTTCAAATATTGTTCATGAAGAACAAATCGAAATTGGTCCACTAACTTAGGAGATAAACTTAATTAACCACTAACATGTCAGTGTCATGCCATTAGAACATTGTGAAACCATTATATGTATGATATTAAAGTATTATACATCAAACTGTAGGTATTTATGTATTTTATTTATTTAACAGTTATTTTTATAATTAAAATTATAAGATAACTAAGAGGGGGAGCTCTAGCAACATCGGCCTTAAGCTCAGAAAGATTTTCTATCATACTGAATTTAAATACAATAAACACAAGGTAACTAATTTACAAAAAGAAAGATTTTCTACAAAAGGAATAAACATAAGATAATTCATTTACAAAATTAAGATTTTTCTACAATACTGCATAAAAAACAAAAAATTAATAAACATAAGATAATTCATTCACAAAAATATTTTTTTTTATGTACAAAGTTTACTTATCTAAAGCAATTTATAAAAATATTAAGTTTTTGATTTTTCCTAATATTTCAAAGTAAATTTAATGAGACGACAAAAAGCGTAAAGAATATGGAATATATATAATACCTTTAACATGTTTTATTTGATCAACTTAAATCATTATCCCATACTCAGGAAGTTTCTACAGAGCAAATATACTGTAGGTATATCCAACCGAATATGGACTGTCGATATAATTTTAACAATTAATTTGAATTATTTATACTGAGTTAAATACATTGTTAATTTTAAGGAACTGCATGATACTCTTTATATTTTCTATTGATGGATCAGATAAATGCTCCTTTGGGTTTACGTTCTGGAATATTGGATGGCGAGAGACTGAAAATTTTGGACATGCTATCAGAATGTGATTTAAATTGTTTGGGTATGGAATGTCACAGTTACACAGATTTTGAACCGGTTGGTTCATGAGGTGAAGATGTGAAAATTTTGTATGGCCTAAACGAAGTCGAATGATTTTTATTTGATCGATTCTTGATAGTTTAATATTTTGTAGATAATCAACCAAACATAAATTTAAGTTGTTTATTTCTTTATATCAGATTGATGTCGATAATAACGTTTTCGACTCTAAGACAAAATATTTGTTAATGCAATTTATAACATCTCGACTATTATGGTTTGGGGTTGTTAACATATTTAGGACTAATAAGAGTATTTTTTGCTGTTATATCTGCTAATTCGTTGCCTGAAATACCTGAATGACCAGGTATCCACATTAGTTGAATTTTGGGGTATGCGTCAATGAGAAAGTTTCTGATTACTGAAGGGTAAAAGTCTTTGTTATTAATATTAGATATTGATTTTAAAGCAGATAATGAATCAGTAAATATAATAAAGTTACCATTTTGTATTTTGATAGAATTTATGGCTTCGTATATTGCGATTATTTCCGCAGAAAAAATTGAGGAGTAATTAGGTAAAAGTGACGCTTTAATTATTCTTTTATCGGTTACAATACTATAACCTACCAAATCGTTATTTCTAGATCCATCGGTAAAAATAAATCTGTGGTTTTTGAATTGAGTTTTTAACTCCAGAAACATCATTTTATATTTTAATGTTAATGTTTTTTTGTCGTACTTTGCAAGAGAAACGTTTATGGACTCTTTTTTAAAGTTCCATGGTGGTTTTGGTTTAATTTTTGAAGATTTTGTGTAAAAAAGCGGAAGTTGTAACATTTTGTAATTTTCTATAGCTCTTTGTAGTGTGGAGCTCACCCTAAAAGGCTTTTTCTCTATATTTTTAACCAACTTTTCTATTGGAGGGTTGTTGTAAACTAATTTAAATAGCTTAGTTGTTACTACATTTATCTGACATTCAAGTGGAGAAATATTTGTTCCACAAGCATATTTTTGGCAGGTGTTGAGCGAAGAGCTCCTAAAGAAAATCTTACAGTTGCATTATCTTTTTTAACATTGCCCTGGTAGTACACCCGAAAAATGGTAATGCATAGGTAATTTTAGATAAAATGATTGATCTTGTTATCGATATTAGTGTAATTGCATTACAAATTAATTTTGTGCTAGCTAAACACTTAATAATATTGAGTTGATGCGATAGTGACGATACAAGGTTTTCCACGTGAGTATTCCACTTATAGCGATTATTAAAGTATAAACCTAGGATTTTTAGCTCTTTGACCTCTTTTAGTTGGTGATTGTCAATTTGTAATATAGAGTTACACTGTTTTTTTCTACAAAAATGGATATAACGCTGGATATACGAGTATTATACAGAGAGTTACAAGAAACTGATTAAAGAGAGTGTGTTTGGGCAAAGCGAAAAATAAAAAAAGAGAACCCCCGCAAGACGGAATTCTAGATGTTTAAAAAATAATTTATAAAGTAATATACATATACTAGCTTTATAACCCGCTACTTCGTTAGCGGTATCATTTGAATTGACAAAGTTGCAAAATTTACCAAAATAACTTTTTCACTTATTTATCAATTCCGATATAAATTAAATTAAATACTTATTGGTTCTTAAGATACATATAGGACAAAATAAGTACCTACCCTTATTTTTGTAGTTGACCCAATTTTGATTGCTAACCCAATTTAAATCTTGTTCTTGTCGCTTTTGATTTTGAATATTTTACAAAAGTTTCCTTTTTTACCCTTGTTTACCTCTGATCAGCCAAATTAAAAAAAAAAAATCCGGATACATGTCCTAATATTTTTATTGCTGATCTTAACTCCATTTTTGTTAATTTAAAAAAATACCAAACGCCTGTCACATATTTCTTCAATGTCAATAGAACAGTCCATAAATCATTGATTTATTTATTATTTTATTGATTTAAACAACATGCACAGTTTAAAAGGAAAAAACCTATCTTTAAATTTTTGACCCGTTTTTGTTCTTTTCGATTGCGGTAAAAATTTTGTTTCTATAATAATTGATTCAAAAATTATATATATGGGTCAAAAAAGTACAAAAATTTAGTTTTTATCCTTTTTATTCCCTATTTTTAGCTCATTTACGAAAAGTACCTGCTAAAAACATGACTTTTTATTTTTCTAGTCGATCTAAATACAATTTAATTTTTTTTCTGTCGACATTAGTTTCAGAGATATAACTTTACTAATGTTTTTATTTTCTACCCTATTTTAACCCCAAAACTGTTTAATTTGCAAAAAGTACTGAAAAGTCCCTTAATTTTTAGGGCTGATCTTAGACCATTTTAGTGTTTGTTTCCATCCATTAGGTTTAGAAGATATAATGTCATCGATTTTTCCCTTTTTTACCCCTTTGATTGAAAAAAGTACCAAACACTTACTTAATTTTCTTCATTGTGAATCGACACATCTCTAATTTATACTTCTGACTTCATTAGCTTAAATGAATATTTTCCCGTTTTCACCTTTTTGAACCCCATTTATCGTAAAAGTACCAAGCACATGTTTAATATTTTGTTAATACTTATTGATTGTGGCATAAAGTGAGTCTTTATGTTTATAAGTTCAAAATATACGTATGGGTTAGAAAAAGTACAAAAATATAGTTTTTACCCTTTTTGCCCTTATTAGTGCCATTTCCAAAAAAAAGTACAGAACACATGTCCCTTTCTTTTTCTAGCCGATTATATGACTTATTCATTTTCTAGCCTGTTTTAACCATAAGCGGCCATATTAAAAAAAAAATACCGAACCCGTGTCCTTTAATTTTTAATGCTGATCATAGACCAATTTAATCTTTGTTTCTATCACTTTTGATTTAGAAGATATTACGTTACCGATTTTCCCCCTTTTTACTCCAAAAATTAAAAAAAGGAATCAATCGCGTGTCTTATACTTCTGCAATGTGAATAGACCCGTCTGTAAATTATACTTCTGGCTTTATTTGTTTAAATGATATTCATAGTTTTTACTCTTTTGTGCCTCATTTATCGTAAAAGCGCAATAAAATTTCCCATTTTTTCCCTGTTTTAACCCCAAAACGGCCGAATTAAAGAAAAAAGTACCGAATACATGTCCCTTAATTTAAAGTGCCGATCTTAGACCGATTTAGTTTTTGTTTCTATCACTTTTGGCTAAGAAGATATATTTTTACCGATTTTTACCCCCAAAATTAAAAAATTACCAAACACTTATTTTACTTTTTTCAATGTCAACTTACCAGCCAATAAATTATGCTTCTGGCTTCATTAGCCGAAAAGATATTCTTAGCTAAAAAGCAAAAAACCTATCCTTAAATATTTTCCACTTTTTTACCGTTTTGTACCCCATTAATCGCAAAAGTACCAAATACGTATTTAGTTCTTTTTTAATATCTATCGGTTCCGATATAAAATATGTTTCTATGTTTATTAGTTCAAAAGATACATATGGGTTAAAAAAAGTACCAAAATATAGTTTTTACGCTTTTTCATTCTTATTGGTGCCATTTTCAAAAAAGTACCAAACACATGTCCCCGTATTTTTCTAGCCGATTTAAATCCAATTTCAACTTTGTTTCTATCTGTATTGGTTTCGAAGATATGATGTTACTGATTTCTCCCTTTTCTACCCTGTTTTACCTTCTAGAAGGTTGAATTTCAAAAAAGTACCGAACACGTGTCCCTTGGTTTTAAGTGCCGATCTCAGACCAATTTAGTTTTTGTTTCTATCACTTTTGGTTTAGAAGATATACTTTAAAGATTTTTACCCCCAAAATTAAAAAAAGTACCAAACTCGTAGTTTATTTTTTTCAATGTCCATCGATAAATTATACTTCTGGCTTCATTAGCCTTAAAGATATCCATGGCTAAAAACCAAAAAACTTATCCTTTAATATTTTCCTTTTTTTACCCTTTTGTACCCCATTAATCGCAAAAGTACCAAATACATATTTAGTTCTTTTTTAATATCTATCGGTTGCGATATAAAATGTGTTTCTATGTTTATTAGTTCAAAAAATACATATGGGTTAAAAAAAGTACCAAAATATAGTGCCATTTTCAAAAAAGTACCAAACACGTGTACCCTTATTTTTCTAGGCGATTCAAATCCAACTTTGTTTCTATATCTTTTCAACTTTGTTTCTATCTATGTTGGTTTCGGAGATATGATGTTACTAATTTCTCCCTTTTCTACCCTGTTTTACCCGCTAGGCGGCCGATTTTCAAAAAAGTACCGAACACGTGTCCCTTAATCTCAAACCAATTTAATCTTCGCTTCTATCGCTGTTGGTTAAGGAGATATAATGTTACCGATTTTTCCCTTTTTTACCCTTTTAATTGAAAAAAGTACCAAACACGTATTTAATATTTTGTACTTGGCAATCGACCTCCCTATAAATTTTATTTCTAGCTTTATTGGTTCAAGCGAAATACAAAGAAAAATGGACCTACCCAAAATTTTTTCCCCCGCTTTTCCCCCTTTTTGAACCCTGAATCAAAAAAGTACCAAACACGTGTCTAATATTTTTTTCTTGTTTACCGAATCCGTTTTGAACTTTGTTACTCTGTTGATTGGTTCAAAAGATACACATGGGTTTAAAAAAGTACCAACATTTTTATTTGCCCTTTTTACCCACTATTTGTCCCATCTGCTAAAAAGTACCAAACACGTGTCTACTTATTTTTGCAGCTGATCCCAACGCAATTTCAATTTTGGGCCTATAACGTTTACTTCCGGAGATACAGCATTACTAATTTTTCCCTTTTTTACCCCTTTTTACCCCCTTAGAGGCCGAATTTCCAAAAATCCCGTCTTAGTGGATCTAGCTCTCTAGCTTTAGCCGTTTGGGCTGTGCGATGATGAGTCAGTCAGTCAGTCAGTCAGTCACGTTAGAGTTTTATATATATACTAGCTTTATAACCCGCTACTTCGTTAGCGGCACCATTTGAATTGACAAAGTTACAAAATTTACCAAAATAACTTTTTTACTTATTTATCAATTCCGATATAAATTAAATTAAATACTTATTGGTTCTTAAGATACATATAGGACAAAATAAGTACCTAAACTCTACATTTTCAAAAAAGTACTACACACTCCTCCCTTATTTTTGTTCTTGTTCTTGTCGCTTTTGATTTTGAATATTTTACAAAAGTTTCCTTTTTTTACACGTTGTTTACCTCTGATCAGCCAAATTAAAAAAAAAAATCCGGATACATGTCCTAATATTTTTATTGCTGATCTTAACTCCATTTTTGTTCAATGTCAATAGAACAGTCCATAAATCATTGATTTATTTATTATTTTATTGATTTAAACAACATGCACAGTTTAAAAAGAAAAAACCTTTCTTTAAATTTTTGACCCGTTTTTGTTATTTTCGATTGCGGTATAAATTTTGTTTCTATAATAATTGATTCAAAAATTATATATGGGTCAAAAAAGTACCAAAATTTAGTTTTTATCCTTTTTATTCCCTATTTTTATCTCATTTACGAAAAGTACCTACTAAAAAAATGACTCTTTATTTTTCTATTCGATCTAAATCCAATTTAAATTTTTTTTCTGTCGATATTGGTATCAGAGATATAACTTTACTTATGTTTTTATTTTCTACCCTATTTTAACCCCAAAACTGTTTAATTTGCAAAAAGTACTGAAAAGTCCCTTAATTTTTAGGGCTGATCTTAGACCATTTTAGTGTTTGTTTCCATCCATTAGGTTTAGAAGACATAATGTCATCGATTTTTCCCTTTTTTACCCCTTTGATTGACACATCTCTAATTTATACTTCTGACTTCATTAGCTTAAATGAATATTTTCCCGTTTTCACCTTTTTGAACCCCATTTATCGTAAAAGTACCAAGCACATGTTAAATATTTTGTTAATACTTATTGATTGTGGCATAAAGTGAGTCTTTATGTTTATAAGTTCAAAAGATACGTATGGGTTAAAAAAAAGTACAAATATATAGTTTTTACCCTTTTTACCCTTATTAGTGCCATTTCCAAAAAAAAAGTACAGAACACATGTCCCTTTCTTTTTCTAGCCGATTATATGATTTATTCATTTTCTAGCCTGTTTTAACCATAAGCGGCCAAATTAAAAAAAAACCGAACCCGTGTCCTTTAATTTTTAATGCTGATCATAGACCAATTTAATCTTTGTTTCTATTACTTTTGATTTAGAAGATATTACGTTACCGATTTTTCCCCACTTTTTAACCACTAAACAGCACATGTCTTATACTTTTTCAATATGAATCCACCCGTCTGTAAATTATAGTTCTGGCTTCATTAGTTAAAAACCTACCCTTGAATATTTCCCAGTTTTTATCTTTTTTTACTCAATTATCGTTACCAAATACGTGTCTAATAATTCTTTGTTACTTATCAATTGTGACGTTTACTGTTTCTCTATGTTTGTTATTTCAAAAGATACGTATGGGTTCAAAAAAAGTACCAAAATATAGTTTTTGCCCTTTTTTACCCTTATTAGTACCATATTCAAAAAAGTACCAAATACGTTTCTCGTTTTTTTTTCAGCCCATCCGAAGCATGTCCCTTAATTTAAAGTGCCGATTTTAGACCGATTTAGTTTTTGTTTCTATCACTTTTAGCTAAGAAGATATATTTTTACCGATTTTTACATCCAAAATTAAAAAAGTACCAGACACTTATTTTACTTTTTTCAGTGTCAATTTACCAGCCAATAAATTATGCTTCTGGCTTCATTAGACGAAAAGATATTCTTAGCTAAAAAGCAAAAAACCTACTCTTGAATATTTTCCCTTTTTTTACCCTTTCGTCCCACATTTATCGCAAAAGCACCAAATACGTGTTTAATAGTTTTTTTAATGCCTATCAGTTGCGATATAAATTATGTTTCTATGTTTATTAGTTCAAAAGATATATATGGGTTAAAAAAGTACCAAAATACAGTTTTTACCCTTTTTCATTCTTATTGGTGCCATTTTCAAAAAAGTACCAAACACGTGTCCCCTTATTTTTTTAGCCGATTTAAATCCAATTTCAACTTTGTTTCTGTCTATGTTGGTTTCGGAGATATGATGTTACTAATTTCTCCCTTTTCTACCCTGTTTTGCCGCCTAGCGGCGATTTTCAAAAAAATACCGAACACGTGTCCCTTAATTTTTAGTGCTAATCTCAGCCAATTTAATCTTCGCTTCTATCGCTGTTGGTTAAGGAGATATAATGTTACCGATTTTTCCCTTTTTTACCCTTTTAATTGAAAAAAGCACCAAACACGTATTTAATATTTTGTACTGGGCAATCGACTTCCCTATAAATTTTATTTCTAGCTTTATTGGTTCAAGTGAAATACAAAGAAAAAGAAAAATGGACCTACTCTAAATTTTTTCCCCCGCTTTTCCCCCTTTTTGAACCCTGAATCAAAAAAGTACCAAACACGTGTCTAATATTTTTTTCTTGTTTACCGGCTCCGTTTTGAATTTTGTTACTCTGTTGATTGGTTCAAAAGATACACATGGGTTTAAAAAAGTACCAACATTTTATTTTTACCCTTTTTACCCCCTATTTGTCCCATCTGCTAAAAAGTACCAAACACGTGTCTACTTGTTTTTGCAGCTGATCCCAACGCAATTTTAATTTTGGGCCTATGACGTTTACTTCCGGAGATACAGCATTACTAATTTTTCCCTTTTTTACCCCTTTTTTACCCCTTTTTACCCCCTTAGAGGCCGAATTTCCAAAAATCCCGTCTTAGTGGATCTATACTTTGAAAAAGGTACCCGCTGTCAAAATTTTAGCTCTCTAGCTTTAGCCGTTTGGGCTGTGCGATGATGAGTCAGTCAATCAGTCAGTCAGTCAGTCACGTTAGAGTTTTATATATATAAGAAAGATATACCATCCATTGACCATTAATTTCTGGCTCTTTTCGCTCTTTGTCCAGCGAGGGTTTTTTGTTTTACTTTCTTTCTATTTCTGTTTGATGTTGCTTTAGGTAAAATAATAACGTTTTTGTTTTTTGCGTTGAGTCTATTTCGTTTTCTACAAGTTCAATATCAGATGGTGATTTAGAGGGCGAACTATTTTCGTCTGTTGTTGCTGTCTGTGATATACAGTTTAGTTGTTGCTTTTCACGCTCCGAGATTTCAACATCTGACAAGTTAGAATAATTGGTGACTGGAGGGTGAGCTGGTGATATAGGATGAGACCAATTTGGTAGAATCACACTATCATTATTACTGTTGATAACTGGGTGAGACGCAATCAAATTATTGGGTAATGATTGAAAATTGGTGATGGATTTTCCATATTTGGGTGCCGTTGTTTATATATTGCGTTTGCTGTTTTCTAGTTAGCTTTCTCGAGTAAAACTATTGTTTGGATTTCCCGTTCTTTCAAAAAGATTGGGCATTTTTTAACCAAAGTGGAATGGTCAGCGTTTAAAGAAACAAACTCTTTACAGTTCGAACATTTTCTTGTCTCTCTATAAATCTCTTGTTGCTCAGTATGGAATTCTTTAGCACAGTTAGGACATATTTTAGAGTTTTTGCATAATTTAGATATGTGGCCATAACGAAAGCATTGTTTGCATCGAAGAGGTAGGGGTATATATGTTTGGATATTAACCTTTTCGTAACCAATATATAATTCCGCTGGAAGAATAGTACCTCCGAATGTAACCACTATAAGGCCAGTTTCTTCGATTAAATCGTTAACTTTTCTTTTTATTTTTTCGATTTTTATATCATTTTGTTCCTTAAGTTCATTAATGATTTCTTCCTCTGGTATACCTCATAAATCGTTTGAGTACATAACACCTTTTACATAATTCAGGGAATTGTGGAATGTTACAGAGACATTTATATTAGGGCACAAACTTTTTAGTTTTATTAAATTTTCAGCTCATTTTTAAGCCCATTTACTTTAAAGTTATAACTATTCAAGTACTTTTCCGATATAGATATTTTACGTTAGTAAACATAAGTTTTGCTAATGTAGGTCTGATATACATTCTAAAGTTTTATATCTCACTTATTCTAAGGCTTTATATATTGACAAAGCAATCACTCCCGAATGTTATTATTAAAAAAGAACTTAACGGTTTACTAAGTTCAGATAAAAGTGCATATTTATGAACTTTTTAGAAGCGTGAAGTTTAACATTTTTTGAGTTTTAATTTTCTTTGAATCACAAACTATGTATATGGAATATATGTATAGATATTTAAACCGCAATATAAACCGATGCATCGCGATGTATAAACTATATCGGTCTAGAAAATATGAAAATATATCTACACTTAAAAGGCTGTGTTAATTGCAACGACCTTGAACTGATCAGCAAATCCATATATGGGAAATTAAATATTTTGTTATTTCGCACTATAAAAAATCAATGAACTGCGAAATATATTTAAGTTAGCTACTAATCAAAAGGTGAATCTTTGTGCTCTAAATCACCATATTAAATCTAAAAAGTCTTTTTAAAAAGAACTTTTATTTTGGAAAAAGAACTTTTTGTTTCAAAAAAAGTGGAAAAGTATCTTTTGAAAAAAAAAAAAAATAATATAAATATAAAACAAGTAAGAGTGTTATATTCGGCTGTGCCGAATCTTATATACCCACCATCAAGTTGTGTTAAATTTTGAAACATATCTCATATATCTACGAGGGTGCAGCAAATTCAAAACGTGGACCAAATTGGAAAAAAGTTGTTACGCTAGTTGGTATTGTTGGTAAAATATTTGGAATAACTTCGGTTGCAGTTCAACATTCAAAAGTGTGTAAGTGGTTTTCCTACCATACCGTTATCGCAACCGGATATGGTTTTACATTAATAAGTTGTTAAATACTTTTCGTTTAGCTTAATATTTAGTTAGGATAAATAAGTTGATAGTAATACGACAGGTCCATATATTTTGCTAGGAGTTCTTAATGCATCTACCATATACATAATCTTAATATGCTGCTTGTACCTCAGAATCTTTTTGATTGTAGATATAAAAAAGGGGATGTAATATATATATTAGGGTGTCCCTTATATGGCAAAATTTTTTTTTTTAGAATTTCGAAACGCATACCCTCCAATTTTTTTATAAATGCTAAAATGTACTTAAATATGAAATTTCATATCTGTAGCATGATTGCGACCCGTGCCGACCGAGCTCTAAAGTTTAATAAAAAATGGTGTTTTGGTCTGTTTTTGCTCTTCTTCAGCCGTGATAAGACCATAAAAATCTTGCATAAATTTAACAGCTCTTTCAGCAGTGTCATTTACGACCTTCAAACGACTTAATCGTCTTCTAGCTTCCAAAAAAGCTACGAAGATACGTCTTCCCGAAGAAAACTGTCGTCGATCTGTAGTCGAGATAGAAATCGTTTGCTTCTTTGAGTCACAAAATCATCCAGCGTCATATATGAAATAAAACCATTAAAATAAGCAAAAACTAAACCACAAAACTTTGAAAAAGAAACAAGAAAATATTAAGTACTTACCAAACAAATTTTGCGTAATTTCTTCCTTCGATGGGACATAGCGTTTAGAAGAATCTGAACTTTCGTCTCTGTTTAAATTATTAATCATTTTTAATCATAAATGATGTATAAACTTGCTTATGGATGCCTTGGAACTTGTCGCGTCTACTTTTTTATATTCTTTTAGAGCTTTCAAAAAGGACAAGTCTTGGTTAGGTGCTTTAACTGCCATTGTACATTCGAGCCAAGGTTTGGTATACAAGGTTATGATAAGTAAACAAACATCTTGTAGAGCGTTTTTGTCCTTTGCAGTAATTTTAAGTTGCGATTGAAGCAAACATATTTTTATAGAATATATTGCTCTTGCCATCCATCGCGCTTGATGCAAAGCTCCAGGGGGCCTGAGTTTTAGTTTATTCTCTGTGTCTCCTCCTAAGAACACAACGCATAGTTCAACCAATTCGCTGTAATCGTCTCTAACAAAAGATTTTTCCAGTTCAGTCTTATAAAAAGTTAACAAAGATGTAATGTTTGTCTTAGCAATATGTGCTTTAACGAAATTTAGAGGTGACTCAATGTTATCAGTGTTAATATTTTTCTAATTATCTCTTAACTTTTTGAAAATTGGAATATCTGGGCTACTTGTAATATGTTTTAGCTTGGTTTCAAAAGCAGCTTTAAGGACCAACTCATAAACATGATGACGACAAGCAAAAAGCAGCAATTCCCTTTCTAAAGTCTGCTCCAAAATAGCACAAGCTCCACTGAAATGGCCAGTATTGGAAGCTGTTGTATCGCAGCACATTATCTGTACTTTGTCATGGAGGGTCCATTCAAAGAGAGCAGTTGAAATGGCTTCAGCTTGATGTTTTCCAGAAGAACTCTTTAATTTCGGTACTGCAAGAAGCTGTTCTCTATCGTCAAATGAAGCAATAATTGGCAAGCGTTCTTCTTTTGAACTTCGTACATCCAATCCAGGTAATAGTTTTCCATCCCAATGAACTGTGAGTACGTCAGGCAAATTATTCTGGAAGTTAGTTTTTATTGCTTCTGCCCTGGATTTACTCGCTTGAGTACGAACTCGCTGAATCGAGGATTTGTTTATAGGGAAATCATCGCTGTTCAGACCAAGCGCTTCTACAACCGCATGGAGAATGTAAACTGAGTCCCTTATGCTTAATTGGCATCGATCTAAAGCTGCTACCAGTTTAGGAGTTATTAAACTTTTCGTGCCTCTTTTAAAACTTTTTTCAGGGCAAGGAATCTAAGTACTAAGTTCAGAGTTCGAAATCTGTTCCTCATCCGAATTCTCAAGACATTCCAAGGTATCTATCGAAGAAGTAGATGCAACAGCCAATAACTCCCTTTGTTTTACCTTTCTTTCTTCTTCTTCCAATCGTCTTTGCCTAACTTGTTCTTCTTTCTCCGCCAATTTTTGTCAATTCCACCTAAGCATCCCGGTCGACCTGGCTCTGTCTGTTTCCTTAAGAAATCTTTGTCTTCCTCTATCTTCATTCTGTCAAAGGCATCTGCATGTGTAATATCAAATAAGTTATCAAGGTCTTTTACAAAATTATTTTCACGATTCTTGAAAGTCAATTGAGTTTTCTTACAGTTTTTTTGCAGCTCCCTCCAAACATGATATAAATCAACAAGTTTCTTCACGCAGTTAGGGATTGCCTTCGTAGGAATTCTGGCTTTTTCCAAAATATAATGCACTCTCTTATAACAAGATTCGCACTTTCACTAACAGTCAGCTTGACTTCACGAATATTGTAAAGTAAAACGGTGAGAACTTGTCAATTAGATGGTAATTTTGCACCATTTATCTGGTGGCTTGGCAGTCCGATAAGGAAAATATTTTTTTTATCACTTCGTAATTCGACTGACATTTTTTTAATAATAAAACCGCACTTTATGAAACACACTATTGGAATAGCAAATTACCATCGAAAATAGACATTAATTTGCCAACTGAGTAAAAAGGGGAATCACCTTTTTAGATAGACATATATAATATATATGAAAGCTCATTTTCTTGAAAGGAATGAATACGAAAGCTGCATCATGATATAATAATCAAAGCTATCTTAACAATATTTTGTCATGATATGAAAATCACTTTTATAAAATCTATATAGTTATGTATAGTTATTATGACAAAATTGAGAAAATTTATACATACATATGTATTAACTAAAAAATTCCAAAAAAAGGAGTTAAAAAATGTATTTTGGAACAGCGAAGCGGACTAGGTTCTGCTAGTTTCATATTAAATATAAATTAACATTATTTAAAATTACTAAAATTAGCAATATATCAAAAACGGCTTTTTGCGAAAAAGAACTTTTTTATTGTAGAAAATGAATCTCTGGGATTATAAAAATAATGTTTATTTTACAACTTTTTTGTGTATTAATTATTTAATTATTTTTAAAAATTAAAAGTTAAAAATTTGGTTTGACAATGTTCCGCGACTTTGTTCAGGAGTATTTGGTCTAACTTTTTTCTGAATGTACCAACATCGAAAAAGATCCAAATAATATGTATTTGATACATTTGTAAGAAACATGTCAATACCGCCGCCTTGAGGCAATCTTTTGTAGCTGTTGCCAAATATTAATAATATAACATAACATTAATATTTGACACTAACTACCAATATTTATATTATTTTTAAATTTTTTTATCATATATATTATATTATTATATTTTTCTTATGTACCTATTCAAATTGGTTCGAATGGTAATGCCCTAAATTCATAATTACCAGTTATGCATACATATTTACAAACGAGTGTATTACTCGCACTGGCTTATGCATTTACTTATAAACTAGTATATTTACTCGCTCTTACTTTACGTATTTAATTACAAAGAGTGAATTACTCGCTCATTCTTACAATCGAGTGTAATTACTCGCTCTTAATTTGTAATGTAAAATTTGTTAAGTAGTAATTCACTCGTTATTTAGCGGTATTTTTACGTAAACAGATTTTAACATTTTTTAAACATTGAAATAACTCAATGTATATTGAAATCAGTTCGAATTTTGGTACAAGTAAAATTTTTAAACTTAACGAGTTTTTTTTCCTAAAAACCTTGAAGCTATTAACATAAAAATTCGCTAAGTATACACTGTAAATCAATTCTAGAATTCTAAATAAATTTTAAATTTTATTAAAACTATTCGTTTGATTTTTGACTTTACCTTTCTCGACATAATTACTTAACATAATTATTGGTGCCGAAACCCGGGAATTCGCCAAGATTTCCCATATACTATTTTCTATAAAATTAGTTTGAAAATTGTGAACCTTTAAAAGGGGGATTTCGCAAGAATTTCCGAAATATATTTTCTAGAAAGAAATTTTGAATCGTTCGAAAAATTTCGATAAGATTTCTTAAATACAAAATTTTCAAAAGAAAAAATTGTGAATCGTTTAAAGTGTGGTGATTTTTATAAATAAATATAATAAATTTTCCTAACGTGTAATTTTCTTAAATAACTATGAGTCTCGACATTTTAATTCAAGAACAACGTGATTTATTCCAATTACTTAAAAAATTGGAAACACGTTTTGAACAAAAGGAGATAAGTGAAAAGACTTTTGGCTATTTAAATTCATTAGCACAAAGATTAGATGATATTTCTAATAAATTTGAAAGCCAACATGACGTAATAGTGCGCAAAACACACGAGGAGTCAATTAAAAAGGAAACTGTTCCTTATATGAAGGATGATATTTTTTTCGAATTTAATGAAACATTTCTAACCTTCAAAGGCAAGTTGATTGACTCACTTTCAGAGCATGGAGCTACTAATAGCCCCATGACTAGTACATTTGTTGCACCTAACAATCGTTCCGATTCTACTATTAATTCGGATACAAGGCTTCCAAAAATATCTTTGCCAAAATTTAGTGGAGAGTATACCGAATGGATTCCATTTCGGGATATATATTTTTCTCTCGTTCACCAAAACGATTCACTAAACAAGGTTCAAAAATTTTACTATTTAAAGGGCACGCTTTCTGGAGAAGCTGCTAATTTAATCAAAACTATTTCTGCCACTGAGGCAAATTATGATTCCGCGTGGAAAATTCTAGAAGCAAGGTATCACAATAAGCGAATTCTTGTTGGGAATTTAATTTTTAAACTTTTCAATATACCCAAATCCGATGGTGGATTTGAATCAATTAAAACTATACTTGACTCTACACAAGAATGTTTATCTTCTCTCAAGAATCTTAAAATAGACACCCAAAGCTGGGATCCTATTCTTTTGCATATTCTTGTACAGAAGTTAGACATTCAGACACGCAAAGATTGGGAACAATCTTTGAAATCGTCCACCGAACTACCCTTAAGGGATGAACTCTTTTCGTTTCTAGAAAGAACATTCCGGACTCTTGAGTCATTAAGTAATGGACATGTGTCAACGTCTAAACAAAAACCTGTAAAGGGTAATAAAACTTTTTATCAAACCAAGAAAGCTTCTTGCAATTTTGGCAACTTTTCTAAACAAAATACTATTTCTTGTTCATATTGCGATAAGAATCATTCACTTTCCAAATGCTTCAAGTTTTTAGGACTTTCTTTACATCAAAAGAATGAATTTTTGTCAAAGAGGAACGTATTGCAATTGTTTTGTGATCGGTCATGATCACAATAAATGTACTTCCCCATTTCGTTGCATTATCTGCAAACAACTTCATCATACAGTTCTTCATACTGAAGAACAGCCTTCAACTATATCTTCTTCTACACCTAAGGCTGTATCTACTTCTACACCTAACGCTATTCATAATACAGAGTCTCAGGTCACAACACATAACACTAGTACATTTCATTCCGTGCTTTTATATACAATTCGACTAATTGTTCGAACAAATCGTGGCTATTTTCCTTTACGTGCTCTTTTGGATCCAGGATCGCAGGCTAGTTTGATTTCCGAATCAATTGTACAACTTTTAGGCTTGAAGAAAACCAAATCTCACTGCAAAGTGATAGGTATTGGAAATGGTAATGAGAATTTGTCAAAATATTTTGTAGACCTAGACTTGTTTTCCAGAAAACAGGAACCAGTCCTTTCCTGTACAGCCCTTGTCTTACCAACTCTTTCTTCTTATACTCCTGATCCATCATCTGAATTTGTTTCTTTGCCGAATCTTTCAAATGATAGCTTAGTAGATCCATGGTTTTTCACTTCTGATCCTATTGATATAATCTTAGGTTCAGACGTTTGTTCTGAAATAAAAATAGCTACAGATTCGTTTACACATAATGGACTTTTCTTTCAAAATACTCATTTCGGTTGGGTGTTTTCGGGAAACAGTAACAATATATCGACTAACAGGGTCCATATACATAATGCTAATTTAGAAACCATTTTAAAATCTTTTTGGGAACAAGAAGAAATGGTTACTAAAAGAAAATTTTCAAATGAAGAATTGGCATGTGAAGATTATTTTAATTCCACAACTAGTAGAACTGATTCTGGTCGATATATGGTACATCTTCCATTTAAATCTATTTTAAATGATCATGCTCAGCCTAATATCGAAAACAACGTTTTAAACGCTTTCAAACGTTTACGGCATTTGGAAATTTCTTTCTCTAAAAAACTTGAATTTGCTGAAAGTTACAAAAACTTCATGCAAGAGTATGAATCTTTAGGTCATATGACCAACATTGGAAAATATCCAGATGATATTCGCCCAAATTCATACTTTTTGCCACACCACGGTGTTTTCAAAATGAATAGCTCAACGACAAAATTGAGAGTTGTCTTCGATGGAAGTTCTCATTCCAATGACAGCGCTTCTCTAAACGAAGAACTCTCTCCTGGTCCTGCACTTCAGAACAGTCTTCCTGCTATAATTACTAAATGGAGGAGGCATAAAATAGCATTTAGTGCAGATATTGAAAAGATGTTCAGACAGATTGATGTCTGTACTGATCATCGAAAATATCAACAAATTCTTTGGAGATTCAATCCAATCGAAAATATTTCTATTTACGAATTGAATACTGTAACATATGGTACCACTTCGGCACCATATTTAGCAATTCGTGTGCTGCAGAAACTTGCACATGATTTTCAACTTGACTTTCCAAAATATTCCAAGGTTCTCATATCTGACTCTTATGCCGATGACATAATTTCAGGTGCAGATAATTTCGAAAATGCACTTGCTTTGCAAAAGGAATTATGCTTGCTACTCAAAAATGGCGGTTGTAATCTTCGTAAATGGATTACCAATTCCAAAGAGCTTTTGCAACAAATTCCTGAGGAGTGCAGAGAACCATCTATTACATTAAAATTTGATAGAGATAATGTAGTCAAAACTCTTGGTATTCAATGGAATACAAATGATGACACATTTACGTTCTGTGCTAATATTGACGATGCTGTGAAAGTTATAAACCGCTCAATCTTATCGGAAACAGCCAGGTTATACGATCCTTTAGGATGGTTAACACCGTCCACGGTAGTATCCAAATCTATTTTCAAACAATTATGGGAAAATGGCTTAGACTGGGATGAACCAGTCCCATCCCAAACTGAAAAGCAGTGGCTAAAACATAAATCGTCTCTAACTCAACTCACAAACTTAAAAATTCCTCGGTGGATTCAATGGTCAAATGAATCTTGAATGGAATTGCATTGCTTTTGCGATGCATCTACTACAGCTTATGCTGCTGTAGTCTTTGTAAGAGTTACTAATTCTGAAGGCATATTTGTAAATATCCTACAGTCCAAATCCAAAATATCACCAGTAAAAACTGTTTCTATACCCAGACTGGAACTCTGCGGTGCTAAACTCCTGGTGCAACTTGCCCAAAGTGTCAAAGAATCACTGTCCGATGTAAACATTGATGAAATTTACTACTGGTGTGATAGTTCAACTGTTTTGAGTTGGATTCAGAAACCACCATCATCTTGGACAGTATACGTTGCAAATAGAGTTGCAGAAATTCAGAGATTTAGCAATCCAGTTCAATGGAATTACGTTCCCTCTGAACTTAATCCCGCAGACTGTGCTTCTAGGGGTACATCGGCCAGTGAATTAATTGAAAATAAAACCTGGTGGTTTGGTCCACAATTTCTTTATGAACCCCTAAGTTGTTGGCCTAAGAATCTTCCAAACCTTAGCACTACCGAGGAACAAAGAATAGTTAAAGTTACAACAAATACTTGTGATACAAAAATCTATCCTGAAATCTTTTCAAAATTTTCGAAACTTAGAACTTTACTAAGGATATGCACATTGTGTCGCCGTTTCATTCACAATTGCAAAAATCCAACACAAAACCGTACAGATTTCTTAAAAATTTCAGAAATCAATGAAACTTTACATCATTTGGTCAAACTTACTCAATTAGTTGATTTTCCAAACGAAATTAAACTACTCGCAACAGATCGGGAGATAAAACAAAGTCCTTTACTTAAAGTAATGCCATTTCTTGATGAAAATGGAATAATTCGTGTTGGTGGTCGGTTACAAAACTCATATTTGAGTTACACTGTAAAGCACCCCATAATACTTTCAAAATCGAATCCCCTTTCAAAACTCATAATACTAGATTCACATGAAAGAACTCTTCATGGAGGTATCACACTTACTATGTCTGTTGTGAATCGAAAATTTTGGATTGTATCTGGCAATCAATTAGCCAAATTAATCATTCACAAATGTATAACATGTTTTAGATATTCCGCTAAAACATCACATCAGATAATGGGTAATTTACCTCATGTCCGTTTAAACGTCACACGACCCTTTAAGCATAGTGGTGTAGACTATGCTGGTCCTATTACCATTAAAAATTCAAATCTAAGATCATCTGTCGTTTCCAAAGGTTACATTTGCTTATTGTATGTATGGTCACAAAAGCTATTCATCTGGAAGCGGTTTCTGACCTTACTACAAATTCATTTCTCGCGGCATTTAAAAGATTTGTGTCCCGTAGAGGTACATGTACTGACATGTACTCCGATTGCGGCACGAATTTTGTTGGAGCCTCAAAAGAACTTCAGATTTTTTACCACAGAAATAAAAAATCATTACCTGAGGACTTACGTCAAGCCCTAAGCTTAAATTCCACAAATTGGCATTTCATTCCACCAGCCTCACCAAATTTTGGTGGTCTCTGGGAGGCTGGTGTGAAATCGGTTAAACACCATCTAAAACGAGTGACTAACAATAGGCTTTTGACTTTTGAAGAACTTACTACTCTACTTTGCCAGATCGAGAGTTGCTTGAACTCTCGCCCTCTATGCGCTCTATCACCAGATCCATCAGACTTTGATGCCCTTACGCCAGCGCATTTTCTCGTGGGAGAACCAACTCAATGTATTCCAGAGGAATCAATTTTGGACCAAAATATTAACCGCTTAACACGCTGGAAATCTGTTGAATTGCTAAAGCAACATTTCTGGAAAAGGTGGCACAGTGAATACCTAAACCGACTACAATCCCGTCCAAAATGGTTAAAAGGCGATGATAATCCTAAAATTGGAGATTTGGTACTCATAGCTGATGAAAGATGTGGGCCAGGACAATGGCTACTTGGACGCATTACAGATGTTCATCCAGGATCAGATGGATTAATAAGGGTGGTATCTGTTCTTACAAAAAAACAAAATAATCAAAAGACCAATCACTAAAATTTCTCTTCTTCCAGATAATATGTGGAAAACAATTCCCCGGATAAGACGGAATAAAGCAAATTTTTGTGGGATGGGACAAAAATGGATGGAGCCTACTGTAATACGCTGTGAGTCGGAGCACAGCGGAGTTTCAAGACTTGACTAAAACACTCCCAACTATAGGCCATCCTTATACATCATCCAATCTAAAAACATTCGTTCTTAAGGGGGGAGAATGTTGCCAAATATTAATAATATAACATAACATTAATATTTGACACTAACTACCAATATTTATATTATTTTTAAATTTTTTTATCATATATATTATATTATTATATTTTTCTTATGTACCTATTCAAATTGGTTCGAAGGGTAATGCCCTAAATTCATAATTACCAGTTATGCATACATATTTACAAACGAGTGTATTACTCGCACTGGCTTATGCATTTACTTATAAACTAGTATATTTACTCGCTCTTACTTTACGTATTTAATTACAAAGAGTGAATTACTCGCTCTTATTTTACATTACTAGTTACATTCTTACAATCGAGTGTAATTACTCGCTCTTAATTTGTAATGTACCTAAAATTTGTTAAGTAGTAATTCACTCGTTATTTAGCGGTATTTTTACGTAAAGAGATTTTAACATTTTTTAAACATTGAAATAACTCAATGTATATTGAAATCAGTTCGAATTTTGGTACAAGTAAAATTTTTAAACTTAACGAGTTTTTTTTCCTAAAAACCTTGAAGCTATTAACATCAAAATTCGCTAAGTATACACTGTAAATCAATTCTAGAATTCTAAATAAATTTTAAATTTTATTAAAACTATTCGTTTGATTTTTGACTTTACCTTTCTCGACATAATTACTTAACAGTAGCATTTAAAAAAACAGAAATAGATGCTTTCAAAAACTTTCAAAAGAGATATCTGCGATGAAATTTCGACAAAAAAATAAGAATTCTAGGGGCAAAAGTAGTTAACAGTGTACCAATTCTGATACTTTTTTGAACGAATGTTTTAAAATTTTGTGTAAAATTTAGTCACTGTTTACAATATTAGAAGTAAAAATAATGTTTTTGTAATAAGAAAGGGTATAGCTTAAATTACATGTAAAAGTGAAAAAAAACGGGAAGTTTTCTACTTTTCTTTAACTTCAGCATCCATATGCAAAAATCTTGTTAGCCAGATTTTTTTATCGCGAAATTGGTTAGTTTCTCAATATGTTAATTTGTTTTTTAAGTCCATTTCATTTTCCATCTCTACTTTTAAAAAATATAATCGCTGTAAATCGATGAGGTATTAAATACATTTTTTTCGTCGGACTTTTTTTTGGTGGCAAGTTTCCATATTACTAAATATTTAATTTTTAGATTCCTAGAACACAAAATGATCAGAAGCCACTGTTGTTTTGTTACATTTTACGCATTTAAGAGGTTTAATGTAGGCTGTATACACACTTTAAGATAGACACTTTAAGGTAGAAGAAAATCAATGGTCGCGATTTAATCGCGTATTATTTTTGCTTCACTGTAGGCCTCAGGATATTTGTTCGTGAATTTGAGCAATATACCTTTAAGCAATATACCTTTAACCCCTTGACGTATCAATTAGCGTAACGAAGTTCGTTTCCAACTGTTCGCATACAACTTGTTTTGATGCTTAAGAACAGTCGCAAAACTAGTCAGACTCGTGATAATCATGTTAGGCATAGAAATTGTACCACGAGTCAGACTCGTGGAAATACGTCAAGGGGTTAAGTACATCAACGTGTCTTTCGAAGGTGAACAAGTGAAAAATGATACAAATAGGCTTGCTTGTTTTTTAAATGGCACAAAAATGGCTATATATTTTTCTCGCAAAATTTGCACACATATTAAGAACATGTTTATCTAAAATTTTGATATGGCGCTTCTCGATGCGTTTCTTAGTTAATGAGTTATAGGAAGACAAATATTAAAAATGCAGAATTTTGACCCTTTTTTCATTTTTTTGTTAGTTTTTCTCAATTTGTCGAATTTTAGATATCGATAGTAGCTATCTGTACGTAAAATTTGGTCTCAAAATCTCTATCCGCTTTTGTGCCATTTTAAATGCAAATTTTATATTTTTTCACTCCTGCATTATCTTTTATACATATCTTTTCTCTAAGTGTACTGATGTTTTTTTTATGGTAATGAAATCTTTTACACTTATCTAACTATACAAATTTAAAAAAATATAATTTATGACCTATTAAGAAAGTTACAGCGCAAAATTTGCTTCTAATTTAAAACCCAAAATTATAGAAAACACCCTGTATGTCAGGAACCAAAATAGCTTGGGCGATTTTATGTAGCTCCAAGGATAGCTGAATATGTGTCTGAAAAAATGTATATAAATTCATGTGGTTATCTTGAAATTTAAAAACCTACTTTTTTTGATATATTGCTAACTAAAATAATAAAACACAACAGTAAAATATTAAAAAATATTGAAAATTGAATAAAATACGTACAAATTATAATGACTTATACCAATATTGACCAAAAATTGCCCATACTTACAACAATTAACTTTGTCGCAAGTCGGCGACAAAGTTAATCATTCTAATATCAAAGTAAATTTTTTCTGGAGCCTTCTATGATTATTTCGAAACTTTTTAGCGGGTATGCGCAAAAAAATATTAAGGTCCAAAAATAAGGGACACCCTAATATATATAAGAATTATAGCCAAATGTTGACCGATTGTGACACACTGGCTGGTATTTATATAAAGCTTATTTTTACAAAATTTAGTGGCAATAGCTGTCACAGTTTCTAATTTAAAAGCTTTTAACTGGTCCTTGCTAAATATTTTTTGCTTTCCGGGAGTGTTTTTTATATGAAAGCTATAGTCAAATATGGACCGATTCCAATAAAATTTGATATACTGACTAATAGTTGCATAAAACTTTTTTTATTCTAAATTAAGTCGTCATAGCTATTACAATTGTACTCAATTTATCAGCATTCATGTGGTTCCCTGGGCGGGGTTATATGGGAGCTCTAACTAAATGTGAACCGATTTCGCCCATTTTCAGTACACAACTTTTTTTACATATCAAAAATACTTTTGTAAAATTTTGTCTCTCTCGCTTTTGTAGTTAAGGAGCTGTCGCGCTTTTATCTGACGGACATAAATCTCCTTTTCTTTTTGTATTTCTGTAAGTTTTTTATATGGGAGCTATAGTCAAATGGTGACCGATTGTAACAAAATTTTACACACTGGCTGGCATTCACATAAGACTTCCTTTTGTAAAATTTTGTTGCTGTAGCCCTTTTATCGCTCTTTAATCTAACGGACAGACGGACATAAACCCCTTTTCTTTTTGTATTTTTGTGTTTCCGACAGTTTTTTATATGGGAGCTATGGCCAAATGGTGACCAATTGTGACAAAATTTTGCACACTGGCTGGCATTCATATAAGACTTCCTTGTGCTAAATTTAGTGGCCAAAGCTATTACAGTTTACCATTTATTGGCATTTAAGTGAATTTAAGGTGGAATTTAGGCTGTTTCCGTGAGTTTTTTATATGGGAGCTATGGTTAAATGTAAACCGATTTCGATATGCTGCCTAGTGCTTATGTAAAACTTCTAGATACCAAATGTTGTCATCATAGTTGTTTTAATTTGTTATTTATTAGCAAATAAGCGATTAGTCTAGACGAGGTTATACGGGAGCAATGGTCAAATGTTAACCAATACCAAAAATACCAAAATTTTCTCATAGATGAAGAATGTTTCTACTAAGTTTCAGTCAGCTAGCTCCTTTTGTTTAGGCGTTATCGTGATTTCATTAGACAGACGGACATCGCTCAATCGTCTTACGATTTCATAAGGTTTCAGAATATATATCGTTTTTGATTTTTGAGCCAATATGAAGGAAATTACAAACGGAATGACAATCTCAATATATAGTGATCGTAGACAAAAAAATTATATCGATCGACTCAGAATCGGCAGGAGAATCGATTAAGCGATGTCCGTCTGTCTGTCCGTCCGTCTGTATGTTGAAATCAAGTTTCTGAAGCCCCTGGATGATGGACCTACATAAATTATATACCAGATTTTAGGAAATTCTCCGGCAATGAACGCTATTAAATTTCATTAAAATCGAAAAAATACCAAAAATTAGACGAAAATTTTTGATTGAAACACATTTTTAAATAACAAGAGAAAAAAGATACTCCTGGTCTACATGTGATAATATATTATATATCAGATTGTAGGAAATGGTTCCCTAAAGTACTCTGTAAAATTTTATCGGTCCATAAACAACTGAGATACCGCCAAAACACTAAATTTGATGTATCGAAAATTGCCCAAAGTACGCGTTAGAGAATGTTTGTTGAAAAAATGAAATGCAGAAATAGGAAAACCCATCCTCCTGGAGCACGGACATACATAAATTTTATATCAGATTTTAGGAAATTCCTCCGCCAAGCACATTATTAAATTTTATCAAAAGCGGTTCATAAACAACTGAGATATCGTCAAAACACTACTTGACACTACTACGTGATGTACAGCAAATTGCCCAAAGTCTAAGAAATTTTGTTTACATTTTGTAAGTATTGTTTCAGCGATATCTCAGGTGTTAATGAACCGATTGTGATTGACAGCGTTCTTTGTGGGAGGATTTCCTAAAAAATGTTATATAAACTCCACAAATCTGATTATGAATACCATTCAAATTGTACCGACGACTCAGAATCGGCAGGATAATCGATTTCGCGAAGTCCGTCCGTACGTCTGTTTGTCCGTCCGTCTAACTGTCTGTCCGTCCGTCCGTCTACCTGTCTGTCCTTTTTTCTGTTGTAGTTAAGTTTTTGGAGCTCCTGTTTTGTCGATATTTTAGATGTTTATTTTGATAAAATTTAATAGCGTTCTACGCATCGGATTATCTAAATTCTGATGCACTCGGTAATTTTTGGCAGATATAATTTAGTGTTTAAGCGATATTTAGGTGTTTTGATCGACAACGATGAAATTCAGGGTGGGACGATATCCTAAAATTTTGTGTAAGATGCATATGGGTATACCTTCCAGGCGCTCCACAAATCTGATTTTAGCAGACAGATACACTGCATTTATCTTAATTTTGTGTCTGACTTTTGAACATTATAATAACATTTGAGAATGTATTATATATCAAATTATAGGTAATCTTCCTAGGAAGTACAAAAATGCAGCTTAGTACATGATATCCGTTCAAAACCTACATATGTATGTATGTATCTCACATATCAACGAAAATTTAAATTTTTTAATTGCAATGGGAGAAATCCGTTCACGTTTGACAATTGCTCCCGTATAACTTCGCCTAAGGCAATCTCTTAGTAGCTAATAAATTATAATTATCTTTATACTAAATGTCACCATCGTATCTATTATAATAGATACGATGATGACATTTAGTATAAAGACGTTGTACAATATCGTTATTCAGGGCGATCTCTTGAAAAGTTCGGCTTTGAAAATGGGCGAGCTCGGTTCACATTCACTGTTATCTCCCATATAACCCCGACCGGGAATTACTTTAATGCTGATAAATTAAATCACATTATAATTGCTTAAAGAACTAGAGCAAAATTTCCACATATCCATCTGACAGATCGAAAGAACAATGCATCCCAAATATTATTGTTGAAGTATTCATCTTAATTAGTTAACTAACTTCAGATTAATAAGTAAATCTTCAATAAATTTTCCGCCAAAGCTGATATCCATTGATTTAAAAGCTATATATTTCACGTATGTATCTAAAACTAAGAGTGTATACCTTATAATTCTAAGGCTTGCATACATTGACAATCATTGTTAAAGCTTTGACCTAAATCAGTCCGCTAACTCCAGAGTTTTACATAACTAATCATTAACCTTTAATAGTTGGATAATTCGCATGAATTAAGGTAAACAATCCTCACTGGGCACTGTGTTTTTGGGTTGCATGCCAGAATACTTAATCTTTATCAAATCGATGTGCTCTTGCAAATCTAAGGGCATATACATTTTGAAGCATCTTTTCTGCATGGTTTATCTGGTCTATCGCACTTTATTAAATGTTCGAAAAATAGACACATATCACTAGAATCAAGTCGAGAATATTATGTCATGCAAATGGCCGCAGCCACAGTTGATTGTCATTTGAGCCTTTTTATGGCATTTTCCATCACTTTGGCCAAAACTTCCGGCGATAGGTCCTCACATTCTTGACGGATATTGTCTTTAAGAGCTGCAGGAGTCTGAGGCTTGTTGACATAAACCCGCGACTTCAAAAAGCCTCACAAAAAGAAGTCTGCAGTGGTCAAATCAGGCGATCTTGCTGGCCAGTGCAAATCGGCAAAACGGAAGATTAGGCCCCCAGGAAAAGCATCCTTCAGCATATCGGCTGTGGCAGTGTGTGCCGTTGCACCGTCCTGTTGGAACCACATGTTTTCCAATCCCAATTCATCAAGTTGCGGAAAACGGAACTCGTTAATCATTGCTCTGTAGCGCTCACCATTCACAGTAACCGTTTGGCCAGCTACGTCTTCGAAGAAAAAAGGTCCGATGACTCCTCCAGCGAAAACAGCACACCATACAGTGACTTTGAGCGGGTGTAATGGCTCTTCGTGGGGTACACGCGGATTTTCGAGTAAATTTTGCTTACTTACGTACCCGCTAAGATGGAAATGGGCCTCATCACTCATGATTATTTTTGATGAAAAATCATCTTCCTCTTGGTGGTAATTAAGGATGGCTTGAGCGTATGTTAGACGCGATTGGCGGTCAGCAGCTAACAGCTGATGCACCGCCTGGACTTTGTACGAAAACATCTTCAAATCTTTTACCAAAATTCGCTGTAAAGACCGTCGACTGATACCCATTTGCGTGGCACGTCGTCTGGTCGATGTCGACGGCGCTTCCATGACATAATCGGCTACAGCAGCAATATTCTCTGCAGAACGGCTGCTCCGAGGTCTGCCACGCCTGGCAGCATCTCGTGTTGTGCCAGTCTCTTCGAGGCGAGCGGCTAAACGTCGCAGTATTTCACCAGTGGGCGTTGGACGGCCAGGAAATCTGCGACGAAATTCACGTTGTGCGAATTATTGGCCAAATAAATAGTCACCAATATTCCGCGTTCTGGTGCAGTGTAGAGTAACATTGTTTATTAACGTGTATTTTGATAGTGTTTACTATACAAATGTCAAAACAGAATTGACATTAGGGGCCAGTCGCAAAATTTAGAGCATTTTCTGATAGGAGGATTACTTTTGCGCCACCTTGTACTAGTATAACCAAATATTGCTAGGAATTACATTTAGAATGAACAAAAGAAAATTAATATACATATATGTCACTAGAAAATTAATATACATATGAAGCATTTGTGTGGGGCTCAACTAAGTCAGCAATCAGAAACTATATAATTATCAATATATTCTTACGATTTTGTATTTTACTTCTGGAACACCATTCGTGAAGGGTATCCAAGATTCGGCAAAGCCGAATATACCATTCTTACTTTTTTTCAAAAGACTCAATCCGTTTTTTACATTTTCTAAAAGACTGGACTTGAGGGATCAGTATAAACTATATTTCTAAAAATTTTGGGCATGCACCCTACAACCAGCGGTAGTCGAAAAACAGCCGTTTTTTAACAAAACTTGTGTGATTTGTGACTGTAAAAAAATTGTTTATTTTATCTCAAAACTTTTCTTAACAAAATTGTATTGAGTATAATGCTCTTAAGAACTGTGCAAAAATCTGATAGAGCCCGGCTATAAATCGGGTCACACGGGCCGCTTTTCTAAAAAAAAACTCAAATTTGCGAAAAGCGTACTCTTTTGTATTCAAAAATTTAAATTGAAATATCAGAACTTGTTCCGAAATTTATATTTCTTATTTTCACATATACAGGTTCATACTGTGTACAAAAATAGTCGTAATACCTTGTTTAGTTTTAAAGATTTTTGCGAAAAATTACAAAGTAATATTAAAAAATTATATTAAAATTTTATGGAGACAAATATCTCTTAAACTGTAAGAGATAAGGTAGTACAGTACAGTTTTAAGAAGTTTTCGAAAATGTAAAAATCTTTCAGATCGGACCCAATTGACGAAAGTTATACGGACACAAAGGTTCTATATGCCCGAGGTAGGCAAAGTTGGCCCACTGTATAGCCCACTGTGCTACCGACAAATACGTTCTTAAACATTGATCTAAAAGCCTCACACCTCTTCTCTTGACGTTCAAAATCCGTCTAGTAGTTTAAAACTTTCAGAGTTAATACCAATTTGCACACATTACTTTCCAATACTCCAATATTTAGCTTAAAAATGCTATGTGAGGCAAAGTTTTCAGAGCTTTTAACCTTTATGTTTACAACCAAAAAAATTATGTTATATATACAACCAGCATACCTGGGTATGTCATACAGTTTATAAGGGAATTTGTATAGATTGAACAACTTTTTTGTATTTATATCAATAAATTAAAGCCTTTGCATCCCATTTCATAAAAAAGAAAGCCGTTTAATGCATCAGAATACTTTTACTAGTATTCCTCTCTGAATACTTTTACTAGCTGACGTCAGACATTCAAATTTCGTCCATGCAATTGACTTATGATAAACTAATTGACATCCCTTGCATTGTGCATCGACAGGTATTAAACGATTTTTTGTTTTAAGCCGTTTTATAAGATTAGATAATAACAATAGGCGGAATATCGCAAGGAATGTGATAAATCAACAGCCGTATTCCAGGTGGTAAACAAAACCTACATACAAAACAGTAGTAGATTTCGATTCACGCAATATACTCTTTCGATGCTGACAAAATATGGGATGAAGGTCTAGTGGGCTTGTGATTCTCTTACATCTTATCCACTAAGGGAACAGATAAATTCTGAGTTGGTGCCATCTGCAGAAAGGAAAAAAGCAGGGCTAACGATTCGTTAAAGGTGAAAGAAACATCGTGTGAGACAATTTTTTGAAATTAAATTTTACACTTGTCTTTCTTGGGTACTGTCAACAAAAGGCAAACATTTGTTTCGGCTAAATTTTATTATCCAAAAGAAAGAGAAGTAGAATCTTTAGTCCTTAGATTTAGTAACAACATTAGTATGTGATTATATATTTCCAAAAAAAAAACAAGTCCGTTGAGCTTTTATCCACATCTCAGTTATGATGCTAGATTACAATAATTGTAAAGATGGTCTTAAATCCTCTACAAACAGTAGAAGTTTTTGAAGTATAATCAAAAACTTAGTGAACAATTAGCTATAAAGGAAATTCAGATCCGTCCATAAGATCCTGAAATAATGAGGTATTTTTCATCACTCTGTGTAGTTGAGTGTATTTTAGGCTAAACAGTAAACTCAAATAATGATTCAGTAAGTGTTCCAGAAGAAGGTGATGACACCGGAGAAAAGAAGCACAAACGAAATTGCTATATATATAATAAAAGGAGATCTACAAAAAATGCTTGCGAACGATGTCAATGATCGGTATGTGCGGAACTCTCGCAGAATGTAAGCATTTGCCATACATGCTCAAACAAAAAAAAAAAAAATGAAAAAAAACTGCTTAACATTTTCGTAGGTATCTCTATTATTTTTATAAAGATATGTTATTTTTAGTGATATGTATGTAAATGACATATACATTAAGCATTTTATACATATTTTTTCATTTTCACCCCAAAAATTGTTTGATTTGTTTCGTGCATACCCGGATATGTCGTTTGTGCGGTAAAGAGGTAAATTTCAAAAACTGCTCGTTTTTCCAAAAAAATAAAATAAATAATTTATTTTTTTAAACATTAAAAAACTATATTTTAGGAGCATATTTAAAATTTCAAGTCAATAGCTCATTCGGTGACCAAAATATATCAAATTGAAAATGAAAAACATACCCGGGTAGGTGGTTGTAGACATAAGGGTTAAAGGCTATGCATTAAAGCTTGATATACGTGTTTAGTATCATTAAATCGGGAAAGACCAGGAGATGGACACCAAGTAATAATCTTTTTTAAGTGAGTTAATCTTTTTACACTTTGTATCGTAAAACAAAAAAATATTACTTTTCTACTTTTTTAAGGAAAATAATTTCAATATTTGATATTTTGTAGAAATGAAATGGATAAAGATATCACAATAAAATTTTGTAAACGAAATTCCCAATTTTAACTGAAAAATTCCCCAATTCTCAACTCGGGAAAAAGGGGTTTGAAAAAATGATTGATAAAAATGATGATATTTGCAGAGCGTTTCACAAAAAACTTTTTTAATCAATAACAGATATGTCAGAATATATAAATATTATAATTTTTTCAAATCGGTGCTTTGCCTTTTGAAACATTTTTGCTTAACCTAAATTTTTTTTTACAAATTTGCATTTTTTGGAGAGGTCATGTGTGAGAACCAAAAGTCCAATTAGCAAGAAATTTGTTTTGTACGCATTCTCATTATGTTTTCTTTTAAAAACTTAAAAAGCTTTTTATGTTTCTTAAGAAAATATTTTTTTATTTGTTAAAAAAAATTATTCAAAATTTTTTTATAAATTTAACGAACATTCTTAAAAAATTTTTAGTCCTCAGATGTGTCTACCAGATCAAAAAAAAAGCTTAAAAAATAGGTAAAAAATCAACCCAAAAATGCGTTTTTACCCAAATATCTCGAAAACCAAAGGAAATAACCTACTCCAGTAAGCGTAGATCTTCTTAAGGGCAACTTAAGTTTAAAATTTTTTTCAATCCATCCATAAATGGATTTTTGGCGAGTTTTTAAAAAAGTTGAACACCCGAGGTGACTAACTTTGAAGGTCCGTCAATCACTCTCCCGACTTCTCATGGACCAGTGCTTTTGAAAAATAACTCGAATACTCCTTGACTACCACCATGCCAAATTTTATTCAAATATCTTTAGTCGTTCAAAAGTTACAGAATTATTCCAAAAAAAGCATCCGTAAACCACTGTGTGTGGGTAGATCATAGTTCGAAAAAAAACAGTACCTTATTAGATTGTACTGAACTTACGCACACACAAAAGTTATTTATTTTTTAGGTACCTAACTAAGTCGGAAACAAAGTTAGGTACACAAAGACACAATAAAAAAAGAACGGTACGTTAAAATAAGGTACCGCTCTTTAAGATTTTAGAGTATTTTTTAGTTAACTTTAGAGTACTTTAAAGTACTAAGTTACGAATCTTTAGATAACTCACTTGTAGCTGCTTTCGTAATATTTTGACGAAGTTTTGTTCTTGTGCATTCATAAATAACTCGTATATTTTAGTAAAAAATACCCAACAGTTCCATGATGACAAAATGAGCAGCGATTTAAAAATGTACTTTTTGGTTAATAAATTACTTCGTAATATGGAAGTGCTGGCTCATTGCTGAGGTAAAAGCGATTATTAACCTACTCTAATCAGAAGTTTATCTTGAAATCTTCAGACATTTTACCAACTGGGAAACAGTCCATCAATTTGGAACTGTTGGGAAATTCTTAAACATGCATATACACGCATAGCATGTCAATTGTGTTTGTATTGGTGACACAATTTTTTATGATATACACACAAATATAAGAAAGTGTTGCCAGGTTAGGGTTTTACATCCTAAACGATAGAATAATTTTTATTTGTTCGATAGCGTTATAAATTTATAGTTTACACTAACGTATATGGAGTAAAATGTAGTTGCAATTAATAAATATATTTTATGTTTTTACTACTATTAAAAACAATTTTTAAACACATAAAAGTAGTATCGTCAAATATGGGATGTTTTTGAAATTGCGTAACACAACTAAACTCAATGAAATCTAGAAATCAACTTTGTTGCCGATTTCTCCAATTTTGTAGCAAAAGTTAGAAATTAATATATTCATAAAATATTTAAATATCCCGTAAACCGCCTTTAAAAATAATTAAAAAAGCAGTTAGACAAAATTTAATATTCACTTTTGGCAATACTGTTATTCTAATTGTTGACAGCCTCATAAGAGTTCGTTAAAGTTAAGGTACGGAGTACGTTAAGGTACTCAACAAAGTACGTTATTTTTAGAGTACTTCGTGAAAGTTCGTTATGATAAAGGTTGTGTATTTTAACAGGTTCTCTAAAATTTTAAGGTACCTATACTTAAATTGAACACTTTGTTACGTATGTGACTTTGTACCGAACTTGCCTAGGTACAGTACGGTACCTTAAAATACAGTATTTTAGAGTATTTTTTCGAACTTTGGGGTAGATGAACAAGCGAGCCAAGCTGAGCTGCAAGTAAAGGTGACATGAGGACTTTATACAATATATCATGGGCATTGTGTGGCAAACCTACCTACACCAACAGTCCCATCCTGAGTAGTAGTCGTACACTTCTCTCAACCCCGGATGAACAATTAATACGATGGATGGAACACTTCCAGTGATAAGATGGGACGAAAGTTTTCTTAAAGATTTTTTCCGTAATTTTAAGACATTTTCTTGAGAAATCCATCTTTTAAGTTTTACTTGATTTTAGGATAATTAAAATGTATAAACAATTTTTTATTTGAAATTTCATTAACTTTTTTAATACCCTACTTTTTCAATATAAATTAAGCAAAAACAAAAAAAAAAAGAATGTCGAAAGAAAACAAACTAAAAATTTTTTTAAAAATATTAAAAAAAAAAAACATTTTATGTGTGCAATTTAAAACAGTGCATTTCATTCAAAATTTCGCGGAATTTTTCAAACAAAAATTTGAGTGCAAAAAGCTTTTATTTTATGCAGGTGTGATTTAGTAGAATACTAAATTTTAGTGGATAAGCTGACAGCAAGACAGCAAGTAGCCTAGGACTAGTAGATATGTCAAGTTTTGGGCCGATATCGAAGATATACATTTTTGAAAATTTTCATTTTTCATATATATTATATGAAAAAATGGAAATTTCAACTCGATATATTTCATATTTAGAGAAAACATGAATCGGGGTAGCGAAAGATAGTAAGTAACCTAGGACTAGTAGAAGCTATGACCATATCGAATATGTCTACTAGTCCTAGGCTACTTCCTGTCTTTCGTTACCCCGATTCATGTTTTTTCTAAATATCGGAAATATCGTCATGAATATTCTTGTCATACGTTATATTTTTTTATATGAAAATAATTTGTAACTCTTATTTTTTGTTTTTGTTAGATTTTAGTTTAAAATGTTTTTGATTGAAAAATAATAAAATTTTTACAAAAATTTATTTTTTGTTGCTATTTTTTGTAAAAAAAATAAATATGTATTTTTTCAAAATCAGCTTAACTGTGTGTGGAACGTATTTAATATAGGTGTGGGACGTATTTAACTGACGAATTTATCTTTACACCCTTTACAAAATCGTTATTAGTTAAAAAGTTACAGAGTTTTGGCCAATGAAAAACGATTGTGAACCACTGTACGTCTTTTTGTAAAATGATTTAAATTTTTTTGAATACTCTAGTGCATGCCTATGGAAAAAGTAAAAATATGGTGTTTTATGAAGAAAAATGCCTGGTGTTTTATGAAGAAGTTGACTAAGCATGCTTCAAGATTGACCTGTCTATAGGAATGTACCGAATTGCTGTAAAAAGTATTGGTGGGCCTGGTTTATTTACATAGTTGACTATGTAATACCAAAAAAAAAAACAAATAAGAGTGGTATATTCGGCTTTGCCAAATCTTGGATACCCTTCACCAATGGCGTTCCAAAAGTAAAGTACAAAATCGTAAGAATTTATTGATAATTATATAGTTTCTGATTACTGACTTAGTTGAGCCCCACACAAATTCTTGATATGTATATTCGTTTTCTTTTGTTCATACTAAATGTAATTCATAGTAATGTTTGGATATACTAGTATTATATGTAAAGAGTCTTTAAAATTAAGAGTCGGAAAACAAAAAGCTTTTCGGTGGCGTCATCATCTAGAATAGTTATGGACCCAAAGGTTAGGTTGGGCAGGTGGCTGATGTCGAAGGCAACGTCACTTGGGTTCTAAAGTGGTCCCTTTGTAAAAGATAATGATAATTAATAAGTAAATCTTCAATAACTTTCCGACAAAACTGATGTATCTAAAACTAAGAGTGTATACCCTATATTTCTTAGGGTTGTATACATTGACAAAACAATCATTGTTAAAGCTTTGATCTAAATCGGTCCGCTAACTTCAGATAGATGATAGTATGATACTATCATACTATCATCCTACTAGCAAAAGTTCTTAATTAGTTATGTAAAACTCTGAAGTTAGCTTTAACAATGATTGTTTTGTCAATGTATACAACCCTAAGAATTATAGGGTATACACTCTTAGTTTTAGATACATCAGTTTTGTCGGAAAGTTATTGAAGATTTACTTATTAATTTGAAGTTAGTTAACTAATTAAGATGAATACTTCATCAATAATATTTGGGATGTATTTTTCTTCCGATCTGTCCGATGGAGGTGTGGAAAGTTTTGCTCTAGTTCTTTGTGCAATTATAATGTGATTTAATTTATCAGCATTAAAGTGATTCCCGGTTGGGGTTATATGGGAGATTTCACTAAATGTGAACCGAGTCTCATTTAATTTTCAATACCGAACTTTTCAAGGGATCGGAAATACTTTTGTCAAATGTTGTCCTTCTAGAAAGTTTATTTTAGGCGCTATGGCGCTAAATAACGATATTGCACAACGTCTTTATACTAAATGTCATCATGGTATCTATTATAATTTTACATTTATTAGCTACTAAGAGATTGCCTTAAGCGAAGTTATACGGGAGCAATTATCAAATGTGAACGGATTTCTCCCAATTACAATTAAAAAATTTAAATCTTCGTTGAGATGTGAGGTACATACATACATAGATATGTAGGTTTTGAAAGCCAATCATGTACTTAGCTGCATTTTTGTACTTCCTAGGAAGATTACCTATAATTTGATATAGAATACATTCTCAAATGTTATCATAATGTTCAAAAGTCAGACACAAAATTAAGATAAATGAAGTGTGTCTGTCTGATAAAATCAGATTTGTGGAGCTCGTGAAAGGTATACCCATATGCCTTTTACACAAAATTTTCAAAATTTTTACACAAAATTCAGGGTGGGCCGATATCCTAGTCCCACCCTGAATTTCATAATTGTCGATCAAAACACCTGAAATAAACACAAAATTATATCTACCACAAATTACCGAATGCATCAGAATTTAGGTAATCCCCTGCGGAGTACGTTATTAAATTTCATCAAAATAAACATCTGAGATATCGACAAAGCAGGAGCTCCAAAAACTTGACTACAACAGAAAAAAGGACAGACGGGTATGGACGGACGGACAGGTAGACGGACGGACGGACGTATGGACGGACGGACAGACAAACACACGGACGGGCAGACAAACAGACGGACGGACTGACGAACAGACAGACGGACGGACGTCGCGAAATCGATTCTCCTGCCGATTCTGAGTCGATCGGTACAATTTAAATGATATTCATAATCAGATTTGTGGAGTTTATATATCAGATTTTAGGAAATCCTCCCACAAAGAACGCTGTCAAATTTCATCACAATCAGTCCATAAACACCTAAAATATCGCTGAAACAATACTTACAATATGTAAACAAAATTTCTTATACACGTACTTTGGGCAATTTGCTGTACATCACAAGTAGTGTTTTGGCGATATCTCAGTTGTTTATGGACCGCTTTACATAAAATTGAATAACGTGCTTGGCGGGGGAATTTCCTATAATTTGATATAAAATCAAATTTAGTGTTTTGGCGATATCTCAGTTGTTTATAGACCGATTTTAATAAGATTTTAAAGAGTGCTTTGGGGAACCATTTCCATTTTACAATCTGATATATAATATATTATCACATGTACACTAGGAGTATCTTTTTTCTCTTGTTATTTAAAAGTGTGTTTCAATCGAAAATTTTAAAATTTTCGACTAATTTTTGGTATTTTATTGATTTTTTCGGTGTTTATAAACTGATTTTAATGAAATTTAATAGCGTTCATTGCGGGAGAATTTCCTAAAATCTGATATATAATTTATGTAGGTCCATCCTCCAGCGGCTTCAGAAACTTGATTTCAACAGACAGACAGACAGACAGACGGACGTAGCTTAATCGATTCTCCTCCCGATTCTGAGTCGATCGGTATAATTTTTATGGGGTCTACGAAAATTACAAACGGAATCACAAACTTATAATACCCTGTCACCTATTGGTGAAGGGTATAAAAAAAATACTAAGTCAACTTCGATGTGTCATATGCTCAAATCGAGTTAAAACATCATGTTGTAAGTGCCTGGAAATAGGATGTTTTGCAAAATACCACACATAAGCGCCCATTGTACTTTACTTAGTGCGCTTCAAAAAACAACTCAGAATATGTTTTTTGATTTTTGTTTTTTATTCCCTTCACCAATAGGTGAAAGGTGATCGCAGGCCCCATAAAAATAATACCGATCGACTCAGAATCGGGAGGAGAATCGATTAAGCGATGTCCATCTGTCAGACAGACGTCTGTCTGTCTGTCCGTCTGTTAAAATCAAGTTTCTGAAGCCCCTGGAGGATGGACCGGCATGAATTATTTATATATCAGATTTTAGAAATACTCTAAAGAAATAAGAAAAACTATTCTTCTAGTGCACGGACTACATAAATTATATATCGAATTTTAGGAAATTTCTCCGCGAAGCTGTTTGATCAAAATCGGTTTATAAACACATGAAATATAGCCAAAACAACAAAACCGATATGTCTCTAATAGTAGTATTTGAATTAATTTTTTTAATTTTTCAATACATTTTTTGATTTTTTGCCGATATCTCAGATGTTTATGATCCGATTTTAATAAAATTTGAAAGCGATGATGAAATTTGAATTCTAAAATATAATTTATGTATTTGCGTGCTCTAGCAGCATTAGTTTTTTATTTGAATTTTTTAAACAAAATTTTTGAAATACATACTTTCTAGATCGATTATGCTGAAATTTGACAGCGTCTTTTGCGGGAGGATTTCCTAAAATCTGATATATGTATATACCCTTAAGGAACTCCACAAATCTAATCGTAGATACCATTAAAATTATAATGATCGACTCAGAATCGACAGGAGTATCGATTTAGCGATGTCCGTCTGTCTGTCCATCTTTCCGTCTGCCTGTCCGTCTTTCCGTCTGTCTGTTCGTGTGTGGAGCTCTTGCTTCGTCAATAGTTCAGATATTTATAAACCGATTTTTATCTTATATTCTTAAACGAGCAACAATTGTATGTATGGGTATCTTTTTTGATGTATAGGTCGAAGAAGAAAGAACTTTTGGAACTTTTGCCTCTAAGAGGGTAAAAACGGGTAAAAAGGGAAAAAAATCGAAAACGCTATATCTCCTAAAGTAATAGGTATAGAAACAAAATTAAAATTACGTTTTAAACAACTATGAAAATAAGTGGACAGGTGTTTGGTACTTTTTTGAAACTATGTTCGATAGGGGGTAAAAAAGGCTGAAAATAGTTTTTTTGGTACCTTTTTAACCCACTCTTATATTTTAAACTAAAGAATATAGAAAGAAACTTTGTACTGCAATCAATAGATGTAAAAGAAACATGAAATACGTATTTGGTACTTTTTTGATTTTGGAGCCGAAATGGGTAAAAAGGGGATAAAATGATAATATAACATCTCCAAAGTAATATGATAGGAACATTATACATTATGTTAACTGCGTTTTAATAAAATGTACCGAATTCAATTTGCACCAAAAAAGTATCAAATATGCATATGGAACTTTTAGAAATTAGGGAATAAAAAGGGGGAAAAATTAGTATTATTTTAAACAAATGAATGTTTGTCTGTATGTATGTTCTTTATAGAATAGTAAACTGTGAATTTGATCATGTTATGCTCTTTAGCGAAGATGTTGCGGATAAGCCGGCGAAGGTTTTTAAGTTGATGAGACTAATTTCCAACAGATGGCGTTACTGAAAATTACTAAAAATTAATAAAATCGTAAACTGTACATTTGATCATGCTATGATCTTTAGCAAAGTTGTAGCGCATGAGCCGCCGAAGGCTTTTTAGTTGGTATGAATAATTTCCGACAGATGGCGCTACAGAAACTTACTCAAAGTCAATTTAATCGTAATCTGTACATTTAATCATGCTACAATCTTTAGAAAAGTTGTTGCACATGAGCCGACGAAGGTTTCTTAGTTGGTATGAAGAAATTTCGACAGGTGGCGCCACTGAAATTTACTCAAAGACAATTTAATCGTAAGCTGTACATTTAATCATGCTATAATCTTCAGCAAAGTTGTTACGGATAAGCCGAAGAAGGTTCATGAATTGGAATGAGCAAAGTCCGACAGGTGGCGCCACAGAAAATTACTCAAAGTGAATTAAATCGTAAACTGTGCATTTGATCATGTTATAATCATAAGCAAAGTTGTTACGAATAAGCAGACAAAGGTTTCTTATATGGTACGAACAACTTCAAGTGGCGCCACTTAAAACTACTCAAAATGAATTAAATCGTAAACTGTGCATTTGATCAGACTATAATCTTTAGCAAAGTTGTTGCGCATGAGTCGACGGAGGTTTCTGTTGGTATGAATAATTTCCAAAATTATTAAAATGAGTTAAACTGTAAACTATGCAAACTACGTGTTGGTCGGACAAAATAAATAAAATAATTCAAAATTAACTGAATATTTGTACAATGTCTTTCCTCTAAATTTATTTTAGCACTTTATAAAATAAAATATATAAAAACTTTAAAATTTGCCTCAAAATGCTAATCATAAAGCTCCGAGCAAGGCTCGGTCAACCAGGTACTGAAATTTAATAGCGTGCTTCGCGGGAGGATTACCTCAATTCTGATGCATAATTTATAGGCCTGTGTTCCGGGAGAATGGTTTTTCTGAAATACGTGCATTTGGTAATTTTTGGTACATAAAATTAAGTGTTTAAGCGATATTTCAGGTGTTTTGATCGACGATGATGAAATTCAATGGTTAGACGATATCCTAAAATTTGATATAAAATTCATGTCGGTATACCCTCCAGGAGCTCCACAAATCTGATTTCAGCAAACAGACTGCTTTTGAACATTATGATAATATTAAGTATGTATTAATATCAAATTATAAGTAATCTTCCAAGAAAGTACATAAAATTCAGCTTAGAACACGATATGCATGATCGTTATTCAGCATTCGAAATATCATAGAATTCGGTTCACATTTAGTCATACCTCCTACATATATAAACCTCTTAATGGCTTAAATTCTATCTAAAAGCCTCTTTAATGAGAATAAATAATTATCAATAAATTTAGCACAAGAATACCATTATGTGAATACCATTATGCAAAATTTTGTCTCCATTTGACTATAGCTCTTTTTGTTCGTCTTTTCGTTAGATAAAAAAAAACTTTCCTAAAAAACCGTTCTAGAGGGACAACATCTGACAAAAGTATTTCTGATCTCTCGAAAAAGTTCTTTATTGAATATGGGCGAACTCGGTTAACATTTAGTGAAAGCTTTCATATAACCCCGTCCAGGAATCACATTATAATAGCAGTCGGGATACCGTGGCTATCTTCTATGTAATCGCATTTAGTGAAAGCTTTCATATAACCCCGTCCGGGAATCACATTATAATAGCAGTCCGGATAACGTGGCTATCTTCTATGTAAAATATATATACATATATATATATACATATATATATACATATATATCTATACATATATATATATATATATGCGCTCCACAAATCTGATTTAAGCAGACAGACACACTGCATTTATCTTAATTTTGTGTCTGACTTTTGAACTCTATGATAATATTTGAGAATGTATTTTATATCAAAGTATAGGTAATCTTAGTAGGAAGTACAAAAAATGTAGCTAAGTAGATAATATGCTTTCAAAACCTACATATGTATGTATAACTTCTCCTAAGGCAATCTCTTAGTAGCTAATAAATGGCAAATTATAATAGATATAAACTTTCTAGAGGGACAACATTTGACAAAAGTATTTCTGATCTCTTGAAAAGTTCGGTATTGAAAATGGGAGAACTCGGTTCACAATTAGTGAAATCTCCCATATAACCCCGACCGGGAATCACTTTAATGCTGATAAATCAAATCAAATAATAAGTAAATCTTCAGTAACTTTTCCGACAAAGCTGATATCCATCCATTCAAAAGCTATATATTTCACGTATGTATCCAAGGCTAAGAGTGTATACTAGGGGTCTAACTTTTGAACAATTTGCTAAATAATCTAAAAATACCTATCAATGCCATATAGACCATGAAAATCTATGATGAAAAGTGGGGTCACTTTTTCTTGGGCGTTAAAAAAGTTCCCCCCAAACCATTTTGAAGCTTAGTTTTTGGTTTATATCCTTCAGCAAAGATAATTTGCAGTATCTGAAGTTAATATAGAGTACATTACTGTATGTATGGTATCTAAAACATAAAAAATCAAATATTATTATTTTTTGGAAGCTTTTTTGTTTTTTGGTTATGCCCCTAGTGTATAGCCTATTATTCTAAGGCCTGTATACATTGACAACACTATCATTGTTATAGCTTTGATCTAAATCGGTCCGAGTTTTACATAACTAATCAAGAAATTTTACTAGTTGGATGATACGTACCCTCACTGGGCACTGCGTTTTTGAGTTACATGCCTAATCTTCATCAAAAACATACATACTTAATCTTCATCAAATTCGAATCTTCGAAAATCGAGAACCAAAGTGACGCTGCCTTCGACATCAGCCACCTTTCCAACTTAACCTTTGGGTCCATAACTAGTCGAGATAATGACGACACCTAAAAGCTTTTCGTTTTCCGACTCTTTATTTTAAAGACTCTTTGCATATAATACTGGTATAAGCGAATATTGCTAGGACTTATATGGTATGAACAAAAAATATTAATATATAAATTAGTTATTTAGTTAATAAAACAATAAATTAATTATTTTATTTTACTTTACTTTATTTTATTTAATTATTTTTATTTTATGATCAGAGTCTTATGCTCTGATCTTCTTGAGTCTTCTTAAAAAACTGAGCTTACAATTCTAACTTAAACATAAAGTAGCCAATGACTACTGCATTAAAAGCTGACACTGCACCTCGTGTGTGGATCAGCTTACTCGAAAACATTCCACCTCAAATATCACGTCCGTTGAAGAAGACGCAAACTCGGCAGAATGCATTTAAATATTTGTGGGAATTAAAAACGGACAAATAAACTACGATACGAGTGCAGTTTAGGAATTAATTGCTTGCGTTAATTGATTGCGTTAACTCCTCCTCCACCCAATTGAGATCCGTCCTCGGATCTCCTAAGACCATCAATAGCAGCCTGAATCATAAGATCCTGACATTTCCTTTTTCTTCTCTGCCGCAATTTTAGAATCAACCAGAAAGTAACTATAATACCAATTATGACAAGAGTTGAGACTTGGGAAATGTACTTCAAGTTTTCAATGCCTATTCTCCGAAGATACGGAAGGCTTAATATTTCTTGATGGCTAGTAATGTTTAAAATTGTGGCGGCTGCGGGGTTCGGTGTCATTTTCAGTTCACCTTTTAGGTTTTTATAGACGGATCCGTTAACATAGATCTCGACATCAAACGTGAGAAGAAAAGTTCCTGTAACTCGCTTTACTGAATTCTTAATATCTTTTATTACTGCAGTATTGTCATTGATAACAATGATACCGTCATCAACCACAACCAGAGGTTCCAGGTGACTAGGTCTTGTGCTGCAGTGGTCTACGCTTCCAGAGTGGAGTTGCTGGGCACACGTAGGATGCAATAATTCCTTACAGAATGTTGATGTAAGGGTTGCACTACAGTTCCCGATAGCAATTATTTTGCTTCCACAGTCAGCTATATTGTTGTCCCTACCAAGGTGCAATATCATTTCATTATGCTGAACAGGAAGTACAATAACTTTCTTACATTCTAGCTTAATCTTAGGATACTTAATAAAAAAAACTAGATAACTTTCGTCCAATAGAACTTTTACATATGAGACCTCCATTAAGTCAGTCACCGTTACATTTACAAAGCGTTTTATATTTATAATTTTGTTTACATCCTCTGAATCTAAAAGAGCTGGGTTAATTACCCCTATCTTTTCAAGGGTGACCGCTATCGTCAAGGTTTCAAGTTCAGAAATTATAATTCTATTTCTCGCGAGCAGGGTTTCATATAAATGGCCAGTGTCAATTTGTTTGATTTTAGAATTTTTAATTATTACGTTAACTGTCTCCGTTAACTGATTTATTTGGACTTGCGTCTTTGTGTTAATGCCAATTTGTCTGTTCTCTGATTCTATTAGTTCCTGCTGCTTAAATCTGACCTTTTCAAAGTCATCAAAATCCGGCGTACCAGCGACTACCTTTAAGGCAGTGCCTAAAATATTAATGCTTCTAGCATGCCTATGATGAATGTTAAATGAAGCCAAAATGGTCCTGATTCGAGTTATGTCCGAGTCCAAAATTTTAACCATGTGAGATAAAGGAAAATGGCTTGTCAGATGTTTAGTTTCGTCAGCAATTTCGGAGAACATCGTCAAGTTGGTTGTATGCTGTAGATAGTCGAAGTCTTGCCATATGAACACGTTCCCGTCCACAATGGGAATGTAGTTTGAATTAGAATAATCCATTAATTTTGGCGACACCGTCCCAAGTAAGAGCAGAACAAGAAAAACCCTATAGGAAAGTAGTAAAAGAAAAACTTCAACAAAGGTAACTAACTATAAGTAAGTAAAAATAAATAATAATGTATTCCCAAGAAACGAGGAGTTCCTATCTCAGGTTGTCCTTGTGGACCACCCTCCCTCTAATAAGAACTGTGGTTCCCAAATCTGCTTCTATTATTTCCTCCGTATACAAAGGCGTTAACTTGTTCCCCAGTCTCTTATTATTTTTTACGAGCACACGATCGCCCACGTCAAAGGTTCTATTCTGTCGGGGGGAATTATGTCTGTCTAGTTGGTCTCGTTGAGCCTTCAAAATTCTATCCTTTACTTATTTTCTAATTTCAGTCGTCGAACTATGAATAATGTCTATAGGCTTTCTGTTGGTCATCGAATGAATTGTTCTATTGTACCTAACGGTAGCTAACATTATGAGCTCAACTGTACTGTCAATGTTCGTCTCAAGTTTTAAACACCTAGCAATCTCTGTGAGAGTGCTATGAAATCGTTCTACCTGACCATTCGAAGTGCTGTGGAGTGGAGGCGCGTTTGCTACTTCGACACAAAATTGGTTTCTTAACATAGAAGTAATGGTTTCGGATTTAAGCGACGGCTCATTGTCACAGTATATGCTCTTTGTATCTGGGAAAAGGTTCATTAATTGAATGATTGACATTTTTAAATCAATAATTGTACGAGATGGTATGGGCTGAACCACAGCGAATTTGGAAAATTTGTCCACGCAAGTGAGGAAGTATTTTTTATCTGAAGAGAATATGTCGATATGCAGCATTTCCCCTGCATAAGACGGTATTGGGGTTTCGCCCATCTCCTGTACAAGCGGATGCCTATCATATTTGGCCCTTGTGCAAATTCTGCAGTTTGTCACAGCTTCTTTTGCCAATCTGGTCATCCCTGGGAAATAATAATCGTCAAGAATCTGTTTTACGTTCTCTTGAGCTGCCCTATGAGCACGATTATGTTCCGTATTAACTATCTCCATTTGTTCATTCTTATCAAAGATATCTATCTACAGTACCAAAATTTAGTTGCTGGAAAGGACCTAACTAATTCATGCTGAATAGAAGCCAGTATTGGCAAATCGCAGTGTATTGCGTTAACTACCCCTGGGTTCACTGCCAGTTCTACTTCGTCGATAAGCGTACCTCTATCTGTGAATTCAATCATGTGACGAGTTTTTTCGGTAAAGAGTATGAAATTTCGTTTATGCGCGAAACTTGCCTCTTCTAAGATTATTTGATTTCGGAAGCAGTTGAGTGGCTTGTCTGTTGTTTCGATTGTGTATGTAAAAGACACCTCACTATGAACCGTAGCTATATCCGAAGGAACCTCTTCTTCTAAGACGTGAATATTTTGCCGTGACAATGCTTTGGCGACATAGTTTTCTTTACCGGGTTTGTGAAAAATTTTAGCATTGTGTTCATCAATAAAAGATTTCCATCGTTTTATCTTAGCGTTAGGGTTTCTGTCTGAAACCGCAGACGTAAGAGGTTGGTGATCTGTGTAAATATTCAGATCTTTTACCCCATAGAGGTAGTTTATAAGCTTCTGTAGAGCCCATACTATAGCTAGCAACTCACGTTCGTTAGTTGCAAAATTCAATTCCCTATCCTTCAAAGTTCTGGAGATCATAGTGATTGGTCGACCACCTTGTGATAGGACTGCCCCTAAACCCAACGAGGAAGCATCCGTCGTTAGATCGAATGGCTTTTTAAAATCTGGGTAGAGCAACATGACTTCCTCTGAAGATAATATTGCCTTTAGCTTATGAAACGCCTGAATCTGGGTCTCATTGAAATTAATTTTAATCTTTTTCGACTGGTGAGCACTCACCTTGCCGTATTCGCCTTTCAGAATATCAACATGGTCGTTTTCGTTTTCTGAGAAGATTATTACATCGTCCACATAAACGTAACATGTTTTGCCTATCTGCTCCCTAAGTACGCCATCAATGGCTCTCTGAAAGATGCTAGGAGCATTCTTCAGACCGATAGGAAGCCTGCAAAATTCGTACTTCCCGTTTCCAACAGAGAAAGCCGTTTTTTCCCTATCTCTCTCTGCGAGTGATATTTGGTGAAAGCCTGATTTGAGATCAAGCGTTGTAAAATATCTGGCTTTACCCAGATTTGATAGAATCACTGCAACGCACAGTGGTTTACGGACGCTTTTTTTTGGAAATAATTCTGTAACTTTTGAACGACTGGAGATATTTGAATGAAATTTGACATGGTGGTAGTCAAGGAGTATTTGAGTTGGTTTTTAAAAGCACTGGTCCATGAGGGGTCGGGAGAGTGATTGATGGACCTTCAAAGTTGGTCACCTCGGGTGTTCGATTTTTTTAAAAATTCGCCAAAAATCCATTTATGTATGGATTGAAAAGAAATTTTAAACTTAAGTTGTCCTTGAGAAGATCTACAAAAAATATGCTTAAATGTGTAGGTTATCTCCTTTGGATTTCGAGATATTTGGGTAAAAAGGAATTTTTAGGTTGATTTTTTACCTCTTTTTTTAAGCTTTTTTTGATCTGGTGGACGCATCTGAGGACCAAAAATTTTTTAAGAATATTCTTTAAATTTGTAATAAAATTCTGAATAATTTTTGTGCAAGTTAGTTATAGAAATCTTCTTTTGTTTAAAAGTTAAAAATATTCAAAGTTGAAACTTACAAAAAATTTCGCTTTTTTTTTAGTTTTTCCCCAAAAGATAGCTATATTTTTTCACTAATAAAAAAATATTTTCTTAAGAAACATAAAAAGATTTTTAAAGTTTTTAAAAGAAAACATAATGAGAATGCGTATAAAACAAATTTCTTGCTAATTGGACTTTTGGTCCTCGCACATGTCCTCTCCAAAAAATGGCAATTTGTAAAAAAAAAAATTAGTTTAAACAAAAATTTCTCAAAAGGCAAAGCACCGATTTGAAAAAAATTATAATGTTCATATTTTCCAATATATCTGTTATTGATTAGAAAAGTTTTTTCTGAAACGCGCTGCAAATAGAGACAGTGTTGCCATATTTGTAAAAAAACTCATTTTTTGAAACACCTTTTTCCCCAGTTGGGAATTGGGGAATTTTTAAGTTAAAATTGGGAATTTTTTTTAGTCTATTGCTTTTACATCTTATTGGTCTACATTACTACAAAATTTCATTGTAATATCTTTATCCATGTCATTTCCACAGAATATCAAAGATTAAAAATATTTTCCTTAAAAAAGCAGAAAAACAATTTTTTTTTGTTTTACGATACAAAGTGTAAAAAAAGTAACGCACTTAAAAAAAACTTTTACTTAGTGCTAATCTCCTAGTCTTTCCCGATCTAATGATACTAAACATGTATATAAAGCATTAATACCGAGTCTTAAAAAACTCTGAAAAGTTTGGCCCCCGTAGCATTTTTACACTGTTTATTTAAATATAAGTGATGAATTTGTGCATATAAAGTTAATTATCATACTCAAATATTTCACTAGTTTTAAGATGACAATGATCCTTCGCTAATAAACAAATATTTTCTTCAAAAAGATATAAATAGTTTTTTATTTTTTTAAAGAAAACATTATAAGAATGACTTAAAAAAATTTTATTCGATTTTGCCTTTTGTTCCAAGCTAAAAAATAAAATTTTAGTAAAAGATTCTAAATAAGTAAGTACGAGTAAGGCACCGATTTTGATAACAGTGTAAAGGTAATATATCCATAATTTGTAGCAAAAGTTTAATTAGAAGAGTACTTTTATAGTAACAGTGTGACAATTTATTTAAAATAAGATTTAAAAGCATTTTTCCGGTATTTAAAATTGGTGTATTTGAAAAAATTGCAAAATTATGTTAAGGTTATAAAATGTTTTTTAATGTGAAAGTTAATGCAATAGGTAAAAATTGTTACAACTTGGGTTTTTCATAATGGTCAGAAAGGATATGGTTACTCACCTCCATACAGGTAGGTTTTACGAGACGCACATATTGGTTGAGTTATATATGCACCTATTTTTAGAGGTAAAAAATACATTAATTCATTGATTTCTTTATTATTCTTTGGATACAGGTATATATAAAAAATGTTTTTTTTTAATATAAAAAAGAAAGTTTTAAATGTAACTGCTATTAACAGTTAAAACATCATGGCTATAACATTGGAATTTAAAGTGTTGTGCGATATTCTTTTTGAACAACCAAGCAGTTCGAGAGCAGAAAAAATTAAAATAATCATGCGATATGCTAAAAGTGAAACTAACTCCATGATTCTCAATAGTGAGGAAGACAAAGTCGTAAAATTTGTAAAGTTATTTGAACTTAAAATTAAGTCGGTTAATTACTGTTTAAAAAGATTTGAATCTAAATTTAAAGACTGGCTGAAGGACTCAATTGAGCTTAAAACTTCTGGTGCTGGAGCCCCTCTAAAAAACTATGATGATCTCGGAGAAAGATCTAAAAAGATGCGATTATCCGAAGTTCTTTCTACTCATTCGGATACTGAAATCAAAGATTCCTTTAAGGAAGTGCTCAAACGAAATAATCAACCAGCTGAAGCTAAACAAATAGCAGATATTCTCCCAGAGGCTTCTCCTAAACGTCTTAAGCGAATTATTAAGAGTATACCAACTCCTTCTTCTCAATCAGAATTTTCGGAGGAAGAAGCACTTGCTCTTATGCTCGAGTTGAAATTGAGTAAAAATAAATATATTAAACTCTGTAAGGCATTACGAGACAAAGGACACTCAATTTTACCAGGATATAATGCGTTATTAAAAACCAAAAAAAAATTAATACCAACAAACGTGATAGGAGACGAAAGTGCATCTGTGGATTTATCAAAATTATTGGAAAATACGGCATCAAGGCTGATATCTACTACATTGTCTGAAGAAGAAGCCAAGAAACTTGACAACAAGGACTTAACTTTAATATGTAAATGGGGATGTGACGGTTTATCTGGATTACCGGAATACAAACAATCAACATCTCATCAGAACACAAATGACTACAGAAGCGTTTTTATGGCATCCCTAGTACCACTAAGATTAAGAAAGAATCGTTCTGAACCATCCACATCAAAAGAGCGTACTGAATATGTGTGGGTTAACACATCTCCAGGATCAAAGGCATTTTGCAGACCGATCAGATTCGAATATTTAAAAGAAAATGCAGCAAGCACAAAAAATTGGGTTGATGATATCAAATATTCAATAGACAATTTGAGTCCAGTCTGCATAGACATACATGGATATTTGATTAATGTAAATTTTGAGCTTCAATTGACAATGATAGATGGAAAAGTAAGCAACGCTATAACGGAAACCCATTCAACTTGGAAATGCTCATTATGCGGAAAGAAGAAATCGGAATTTCTACAAACTTCAGAAGATGCATCAGCTAGTACTGCAATTAATCAAGAGGTTCTGGAATTTGGTATATCGCCCCTACATGCACGTATCCGATTTTTAGAATTTATGCTACATATAGCATATGATCTGAAATATAGGAATATACCTGATAATCAGCTAAAATCCGTGAGAAATAATAAGGAACTGATTGAAATGAGATCCAGTGAAAAAAAAAGGATTCAGGAAGAATTCAAAACTATGACGGGTCTAAACATAGACAAACCACTTGTAGGATATGGCAGTACAAACGATGGTAATACGGCCAGGCGATTCTTTGAAAATTATGAAACAACTTCAAAGATTACTGGAATTGATGAGGAAGTTCTTCGTAAATGTTACGTAATATTATCGGCAATAAATAGCAAATATCAAATAAATGCTGAAAAATTTCATTGCTATGCCCTCAACGCGTTAACTCGTATACGACATTTGTATCACTGGAAAGAAATTACACCAACAGTTCATAAAGTCCTTCAACATGGTCGTGAAATAATTGAATCAAATCTTCTCCCACTTGGTGAACTGACAGAAGAGGCCCAGGAAGCGCGGAATTCAGATTTCAAGTATATCCAACTATTTAATACCAGAAAATGCTCAAGAAAATCGCAAAATCAGGATCTAATAAATTATCTCTTGTTGTCTTCTGATCCTGCTCTATCAACGATAAGAAAGAAATGGTGGAGCAGTTATACAAAAACTTCTGAAAACGAACACCTGGAAGAGGTTCTTGATATAATAGATTGTACTGATTATTTTACTGAAAATAAAAATTAAGTAAATAACTACTTTTATATAAATATGTAATAAAAACTGTAAGTTTAAACTTTAACTACAAATACTTCAATAAAATGTATTTCACCTTTTAATATAAGTACAAATTATTTACATTTTGATATTTCATAAATCCTCATGATATTTTCTTTAAAAAAATAAAAAAATATTTGTTTGTTATCGAAGGATCATTGTCATCTTATAGTGAAATATTTGAGTATGATTATTAATTTTATATGCACAAATTCATCACTTATATTTAAATAAACAGTGTAAAAATGCTACGGGGGCCAAAGTTTTCAGAGTTTTTTAAGACTCGGTATTAATGCTTTATATACATGTTTAGTATCATTAGATCGGGAAAGACTAGGAGATTAGCACTAAGTAAAAGTTTTTTTTAAGTGCGTTACTTTTTTTACACTTTGTATCGTAAAACAAAAAAAAATTGTTTTTCTGCTTTTTTAAGGAAAATATTTTTAATCTTTGATATTCTGTGGAAATGACATGGATAAAGATATTACAATGAAATTTTGTAGTAATGTAGACCAATAAGATGTAAAAGCAATAGACTAAAAAAAATTCCCAATTTTAACTTAAAAATTCCCCAATTCCCAACTGGGGAAAAAGGTGTTTCAAAAAATGAGTTTTTTTACAAATATGGCAACACTGTCTCTATTTGCAGCGCGTTTCAGAAAAAACTTTTCTAATCAATAACAGATATATTGGAAAATATGAACATTATAATTTTTTTCAAATCGGTGCTTTGCCTTTTGAGAAATTTTTGTTTAAACTAATTTTTTTTTTTACAAATTGCCATTTTTTGGAGAGGACATGTGCGAGGACCAAAAGTCCAATTAGCAAGAAATTTGTTTTATACGCATTCTCATTATGTTTTCTTTTAAAAACTTTAAAAATCTTTTTATGTTTCTTAAGAAAATATTTTTTTATTAGTGAAAAAATATAGCTATCTTTTGGGGAAAAACTAAAAAAAAAGCGAAATTTTTTGTAAGTTTCAACTTTGAATATTTTTAACTTTTAAACAAAAGAAGATTTCTATAACTAACTTGCACAAAAATTATTCAGAATTTTATTACAAATTTAAAGAATATTCTTAAAAAATTTTTGGTCCTCAGATGCGTCCACCAGATCAAAAAAAGCTTAAAAAAAGAGGTAAAAAATCAACCTAAAAATTCCTTTTTACCCAAATATCTCGAAATCCAAAGGAGATAACCTACACATTTAAGCATATTTTTTGTAGATCTTCTCAAGGACAACTTAAGTTTAAAATTTCTTTTCAATCCATACATAAATGGATTTTTGGCGAATTTTTAAAAAAATCGAACACCCGAGGTGACCAACTTTGAAGGTCCATCAATCACTCTCCCGACCCCTCATGGACCAGTGCTTTTAAAAACCAACTCAAATACTCCTTGACTACCACCATGTCAAATTTCATTCAAATATCTCCAGTCGTTCAAAAGTTACAGAATTATTTCCAAAAAAAAGCGTCCGTAAACCACTGTGCAACGTCTGGTATAGAGTACCTGTCATCAACGGTTTTCTGATTCAGTTTCCTGAAGTCTATAACGAGCCGTTTATTGATGTTTCCATGTTCGTCCTTGCCCTTCTTGTCAACAACCCAGATAAGATTGTTGTAAGGGGACCTAGAAGGCCTAATTACACCATTCTTTAACAAATTGCGTATTTCACTGTTGACGAAGTCGGCTACACCCATTGGGTAGGGGTAAAGCTTTGAGTAAACTGGGTCGTCATTATCTGTGCGGATAGTGGTGCAAAAACTCCTAATAAGTTTTTCATCATATTCTGAAATTTCTCTGTAACTGATTGGGGTACTACAATATCTTCTATTTGCGTGAAATTCACATTTGCACACCTTAAAAATTTTATTTTTTCCGATCCGTTTTGAGTTTGGATTTCTTTCTTTTGAAAATCTAATTTTGCGCTTAATTTCGTTAGCAAATCAAGGCCAATTATACCATCGAATGTAGAAAGCGATGGCAAAATAAAAAAAGTACTATTTGTATTAAATATATTAACGATACATTTTTTATCAATGGTGTTGAAACCATGGATGGATTTAACTAAAAAAGGGTTCTCAACTGGCACCACATTTATTAGTTCTCGTAAGGGTTTAATGTAGTTCTTCGAAGCTCAGAAGTCTAATAGTTCTCCCTGTAACTACCTTTTCTATGAATGGTAGCAGGGAGTTTTGTCTAAAAAATTTATCTGATCAAATTCACTTTCGTCTCCGATTTCCGATGCGGCTAAATTTGCCTGTTGCTCATAGTGTTCTTGTTCTGCAGTTTGCTGAGAAATGTGGTTAACTCTCTGCTGCTTCTTTCCTGTAAGCCTACCCGAACCTTCATTCTGACGCTTCGGTGCCCGATCAGGAGCTTGATTGCTATAATAACCTTGCGTAGGTTCTCTGTACTGCCAAGATGCCTGATTCCTATAGTTTTGAGAAGAACGGAAACCATTATTTCTAGATTGGAATCTTGTGGACTGCCGAAAGCGAGACGAATTATCTACTTCCATTGGTACGACTTGTTGTTCTTCTTGAGAGGCCCTATTGCTAAAACCTTGTCGTTTGAAAAAATGAGGGTTCCTACTTGTATTGTCCATTCTATTTTGCAGTTTAAATTCACCTTTTTGTTTTCCCTTATCTTCCAAACATCTAGCATAGTTGCTGGCAAATAAATATCGTTCATGGTTAGCCTCAACCTCCTGAGCTAATGCCAGAGCCGAGGGTAAATCCTTCGGCTGAGCCGAAAAAAGCACATTACTCAATCCCTTTGTTGTTCCCGATATGAACACCCGAAGTGCGTCCATTCTATATTTCTCATTAATTGTCTTCGCGATGGCCCTATCATATGTCATAATAGTCTTATTTGTTAACAGAGTCAGTTTCCTCTCAATCTCATCGTTAAATTCCAGTAGTGTCATGTTCCTCTGATGAAGGACTGAGAGTTCCTGTTCGATCAAATAAATTGGTCGTTTATCAACATAAGTGAAGTCCAAGCGAGCAATAATTGCCTTAAAATTTAAGACAGTATTGAAAGAGGAAAGCACCATATCGGCTGAACCTTTTATTTTGTTCCGGATGATGGCCACGGCCTGATAGTGCATGGAACTACCATTGTAGCTCTCAAAAGGACTATAGGCAGTATACGCAGCCTGACGCCAGGAAACATAAGTTTCCGGCTTGCCATCAAAATCTGGCAACGATTTTACAACGTCAAGTGACTCGTCACATTGACGACCCTGTTCTATTTTTACGTCTTCGTACGTTTCGATCTCGGGGGTCTGAATAACGCACTCTTCAAATTTTTTCTTAAGGCTTTCTATTTCCCTGTCAAAGGTTACTTTTTGTGATTTTAAAGCCGTGGAGATTGCTACCTCTACTATCGCTCTTAGCTGTTCTGGTGTCGCTGTCGCCATTATTGTATTTATTTTAACTACTTGTCAGAAAAAGGACAGATGTCAGTTTCACCCGTGCAAAGATTTACAATCTCTAATTTGTTTTACACTTTAATTTGATATTAATTTATTTGTTAAAAAAAAAAACACAAAAATCTAATTTCGGCAAGGTTAAAAAAAGAATTTGCGGTAATATTTACACTTTACACAATTTAATTTTAATTTGCTTAAAACTACTCACGAGTACAGGATATCCGTTCCAATGTTCCACGACGCTGCCCAGGCTGTTTCGAAGCTCTGGTGACCTTTTTTTTGATGATTAAGTTTTATCCTTCTTTCCACTTTAGGAGGAGGAGGGCCATACATTTATTTTATATATTTTTTTTATCGTTTTTCACGATATTATATGAGTCTTTCAACAGTACTTATTTCAAATCTTTTTTTGTTATTGTTGTAAATTCTCTATTTGCTTTTCAGTTTATACTTATTTCATTTATGTATTTATTCCTTAATGATTTTTTAGTGCTAATTTAAGTTTTTAATTGTTTTTTTCTCTTTTTTTTTTTGAAAAAGCTTTATATGTTTTTGAATTTTTCAAATGCTTAGATGTATGTTTAATATTAGCAAAACTTTATAATTTTTCATAATTTCACAAGATTTTGACACTTTGCTTAATATTATTTATTATAATAATATTTATTGTTTAGTTCCACTTCACTATCGCGTGTGCAAGTTTTCTTGTGTTGTATAATTTTATTTATACAATAAGGTTTATGAGGTTTTATAACAATTTAAATTTGTTAATTTTACATTTAAATAATAGTGATTTTAAATTATTAATTTCTTCTTTTTTACGTTGGGCGCCAATTAGTTATTTAGTTAATTAAACAATAAATTAATTATTTTATTTTACTTTACTTTATTTTATTTAATTATTTTTATTTTATGATCAGAGTCTTATGCTCTGATCTTCTTGAGTCTTCTTAAAAAACTGAGCTTACAATTCTAACTTAAACATAAAGTAGCCAATGACTACTGCATTCAAAGCTGACACTGCACCTCTTGTGTGGATCAGCTTACTCGAAAACATTCCACCTCAAATATCACGTCCGTTGAAGAAGACGCAAACTCGGCAGAATGCATTTAAATATTTGTGGGAATTAAAAACGGACAAATAAACTACGATACGAGTGCAGTTTAGGAATTAACATTGATTGTGTTAACTTATATATCAAGCATTTGTGTGGGGCTCAACTAAGTCAGTAATCAGAAACTATATAATTTTCAATATATTCTTACGATTTTGTACTTTAATTTTGGAACACCATTGGTGAAGGGTATCCAAGATTCGGCACAGCCCGAAAATACCTCCCTTACTTGTTTCAATTAAAATTTTTACTACGGATACAGCTTTTTAAACTATATTTTGGTATCAAAAACCTTTTTGGGCAAATTGGTTCATAGAGGGTATTAAATATAAGCCGTCGAAATGTTGAAGAAACAACTCCTACCAAATCTTATAAAATTATGTTTCTTTTAACTTTAGACCAGTGTCCCGCAAAATAATACTATTGCATCTTGTGTTTGTATGGCTTATTTTAGTAGTTCTCTCTCTATCTATGCCCTATACCAGCGGTGGACGTTTCACCAAACAATTGTTTATAAGCAACGCCTCTTTTTTCTTATGCTCTTTAGTTAAGCTGTTTTTTTGATCAAATTTTGTTATTTTTTCTTCCAGATACACTGCGAGATGTTGTGATGTTATATGAGATTATTTTAATGCTAAACATTTAATTCAGTTTTTATATAAAAAAAAATCAGTTTTTCTAAGGAAAACAGTTGTCCTATGCAAACAATAAGGTTTTCTATATATAGAATAAGTTTTTCTGTAGAAAAAATAAGTTTTCTATAGAAAAAAAGTTTTTTCTATAGAAGTAGTAGTCATTTTAATTTTTGCTATAGAAAAAGTAATTTTTTCTATAGAAAAAGTAATTTTTTCTATAGAAAAAGTAATTTTTTCTATAGAAAAAGTAATTTTTTCTATAGAAAAAGTAATTTTTTCTATAGAAAAAGTAATTTTTTCTATAGAAAAAGTAATTTTTTCTATAGAAAAAGTAATTTTTTCTATAGAAAAAGTAATTTTTTCTATAGAAAAAGTAATTTTTTCTATAGAAAAAGTAATTTTTTCTATAGAAAAAGTAATTTTTTCTATAGAAAAAGTAATTTTTCTATAGAAAAAGTAATTTTTTCTATAGAAAAAGTAATTTTTTCTATAGAAAAAGTAATTTTTTCTATAGAAAAAGTAATTTTTTCTATAGAAAAAGTAATTTTTTCTATAGAAAAAGTAATTTTTTCTATAGAAAAAGTAATTTTTTCTATAGAAAAAGTAATTTTTTCTATAGAAAAAGTAATTTTTTCTATAGAAAAAGTAATTTTTTCTATAGAAAAAGTAATTTTTTCTATAGAAAAAGTAATTTTTTCTATAGAAAAGTAATTTTTCTATAGAAAAAGTAAATTTTTCTATAGAAAAAGTAATTTTTTCTATAGAAAAAGTAATTTTTTCTATAGAAAAAGTAATTTTTTCTATAGAAAAAGTAATTTTTTCTATGGAAAAAGTAATTTTTTCTATAGAAAAAGTAATTTTTTCTATAGAAAAAGTAATTTTTCTATAGAAAAACTAATTTTTTCTATAGAAAAAGTAATTTTTTCTATAGAAAAAGTAATTTTTTCTATAGAAAAAGTAATTTTTTCTATAGAAAAAGTAATTTTTTCTATAGAAAAAGTAATTTTTTCTATAGAAAAAGTAATTTTTTCTATAGAAAAAGTAATTTTTTCTATAGAAAAAGTAATTTTTTCTATAGAAAAAGTATTTTTTTCTATAGAAAACGTATTTTTTTCTATAGAAAAAGTATTTTTTTCTATAGAAAAAGTAATTTTTTCTATAGATAAAGTAATTTTTTCTATAGAAAAAGTAATTTTTTCTATAGAAAAAGTAATTTTTTCTATAGAAAAAGTAATTTTTTCTATAGAAAAAGTAATTTTTTCTATAGAAAAAGTAATTTTTTCTATAGAAAAAGTAATTTTTTCTATAGAAAAAGTAATTTTTTCTATAGAAAAAGTAATTTTTTCTATAGAAAAAGTAATTTTTTCTATAGAAAAAGTAATTTTTTCTATAGAAAAAGTAATTTTTTCTATAGAAAAAGTAATTTTTTCTATAGAAAAAGTAATTTTTTCTATAGAAAAAGTAATTTTTTCTATAGAAAAAGTAATTTTTTCTATAGAAAAAGTAATTTTTTCTATAGAAAAAGTAATTTTTTCTATAGAAAAAGTAATTTTTTCTATAGAAAAAGTAATTTTTTCTATAGAAAAAGTAATTTTTTCTATAGAAAAAGTAATTTTTTCTATAGAAAAAGTAATTTTTTCTATAGAAAAAGTAATTTTTTCTATAGAAAAAGTAATTTTTTCTATAGAAAAAGTAATTTTTTCTATAGAAAAAGTAATTTTTTCTATAGAAAAAGTAATTTTTTCTATAGAAAAAGTAATTTTTTCTATAGAAAAAGTAATTTTTTCTATAGAAAAAGTAATTTTTTCTATAGAAAAAGTAATTTTTTCTATAGAAAAAGTAATTTTTTCTATAGAAAAAGTAATTTTTTCTATAGAAAAAGTAATTTTTTCTATAGAAAAAGTAATTTTTTCTATAGAAAAAGTAATTTTTTCTATAGAAAAAGTAATTTTTTCTATAGAAAAAGTAATTTTTTCTATAGAAAAAGTAATTTTTTCTATAGAAAAAGTAATTTTTTCTATAGAAAAAGTAATTTTTTCTATAGAAAAAGTAATTTTTTCTATAGAAAAAGTAATTTTTTCTATAGAAAAAGTAATTTTTTCTATAGAAAAAGTAATTTTTTCTATAGAAAAAGTAATTTTTTCTATAGAAAAAGTAATTTTTTCTATAGAAAAAGTAATTTTTTCTATAGAAAAAGTAATTTTTTCTATAGAAAAAGTAATTTTTTCTATAGAAACAGTAATTTTTTCTATAGAAAAAGTAATTTTTTCTATAGAAAAAGTAATTTTTTCTATAGAAAAAGTAATTTTTTCTATAGAAAAAGTAATTTTTTCTATAGAAAAAGTAATTTTTTCTATAGAAAAAGTAATTTTTTCTATAGAAAAAGTAATTTTTTCTATAGAAAAAGTAATTTTTTCTATAGAAAAAGTAATTTTTTCTATAGAAAAAGTAATTTTTTCTATAGAAAAAGTAATTTTTTCTATAGAAAAAGTAATTTTTTCTATAGAAAAAGTAATTTTTTCTATAGAAAAAGTAATTTTTTCTATAGAAAAAGTAATTTTTTCTATAGAAAAAGTAATTTTTTCTATAGAAAAAGTAATTTTTTCTATAGAAAAAGTAATTTTTTCTATAGAAAAAGTAATTTTTTCTATAGAAAAAGTAATTTTTTCTATAGAAAAAGTAATTTTTTCTATAGAAAAAGTAATTTTTTCTATAGAAAAAGTAATTTTTTCTATAGAAAAAGTAATTTTTTCTATAGAAAAAGTAATTTTTTCTATAGAAAAAGTAATTTTTTCTATAGAAAAAGTAATTTTTTCTATAGAAAAAGTAATTTTTTCTATAGAAAAAGTAATTTTTTCTATAGAAAAAGTAATTTTTTCTATAGAAAAAGTAATTTTTTCTATAGAAAAAGTAATTTTTTCTATAGAAAAAGTAATTTTTTCTATAGAAAAAGTAATTTTTTCTATAGAAAAAGTAATTTTTTCTATAGAAAAAGTAATTTTTTCTATAGAAAAAGTAATTTTTTCTATAGAAAAAGTAATTTTTTCTATAGAAAAAGTAATTTTTTCTATAGAAAAAGTAATTTTTTCTATAGAAAAAGTAATTTTTTCTATAGAAAAAGTAATTTTTTCTATAGAAAAAGTAATTTTTTCTATAGAAAAAGTAATTTTTTCTATAGAAAAAGTAATTTTTTCTATAGAAAAAGTAATTTTTTCTATAGAAAAAGTAATTTTTTCTATAGAAAAAGTAATTTTTTCTATAGAAAAAGTAATTTTTTCTATAGAAAAAGTAATTTTTTCTATAGAAAAAGTAATTTTTTCCATAGAAAAAGTAAAAAGTAATTTTTTCTATAGAAAAAGTAATTTTTTCTATAGAAAAAGTAATTTTTTCTATAGAAAAAGTAATTTTTTCTATAGAAAAAGTAATTTTTTCTATAGAAAAAGTAATTTTTTCTATAGAAAAAGTAATTTTTTCTATAGAAAAAGTAATTTTTTCTATAGAAAAAGTAATTTTTTCTATAGAAAAAGTAATTTTTTCTATAGAAAAAGTAATTTTTTCTATAGAAAAAGTAATTTTTTCTATAGAAAAAGTAATTTTTTCTATAGAAAAAGTAATTTTTTCTATAGAAAAAGTAATTTTTTCTATAGAAAAAGTAATTTTTTCTATAGAAAAAGTAATTTTTTCTATAGAAAAAGTAATTTTTTCTATAGAAAAAGTAATTTTTTCTATAGAAAAAGTAATTTTTTCTATAGAAAAAGTAATTTTTTCTATAGAAAAAATAATTTTTTCTATAGAAAAAGTAATTTTTTCTATAGAAAAAGTAATTTTTTCTATAGAAAAAGTAATTTTTTCTATAGAAAAAGTAATTTTTTCTATAGAAAAAGTAATTTTTTCTATAGAAAAAGTAATTTTTTCTATAGAAAAAGTAATTTTTTCTATAGAAAAAGTAATTTTTTCTATAGAAAAAGTAATTTTTTCTATAGAAAAAGTAATTTTTTCTATAGAAAAAGTAATTTTTTCTATAGAAAAAGTAATTTTTTCTATAGAAAAAGTAATTTTTTCTATAGAAAAAGTAATTTTTTCTATAGAAAAAGTAATTTTTTCTATAGAAAAAGTAATTTTTTCTATAGAAAAAGTAATTTTTTCTATAGAAAAAGTAATTTTTTCTATAGAAAAAGTAATTTTTTCTATAGAAAAAGTAATTTTTTCTATAGAAAAAGTAATTTTTTCTATAGAAAAAGTAATTTTTTCTATAGAAAAAGTAATTTTTTCTATAGAAAAAGTAATTTTTTCTATAGAAAAAGTAATTTTTTCTATAGAAAAAGTAATTTTTTCTATAGAAAAAGTAATTTTTTCTATAGAAAAAGTAATTTTTTCTATAGAAAAAGTAATTTTTTCTATAGAAAAAGTAATTTTTTCTATAGAAAAAGTAATTTTTTCTATAGAAAAAGTAATTTTTTCTATAGAAAAAGTAATTTTTTCTATAGAAAAAGTAATTTTTTCTATAGAAAAAGTAATTTTTTCTATAGAAAAAGTAATTTTTTCTATAGAAAAAGTAATTTTTTCTATAGAAAAAGTAATTTTTTCTATAGAAAAAGTAATTTTTTCTATAGAAAAAGTAATTTTTTCTATAGAAAAAGTAATTTTTTCTATAGAAAAAGTAATTTTTTCTATAGAAAAAGTAATTTTTTCTATAGAAAAAGTAATTTTTTCTATAGAAAAAGTAATTTTTTCTATAGAAAAAGTAATTTTTTCTATAGAAAAAGTAATTTTTTCTATAGAAAAAGTAATTTTTTCTATAGAAAAAGTAATTTTTTCTATAGAAAAAGTAATTTTTTCTATAGAAAAAGTAATTTTTTCTATAGAAAAAGTAATTTTTTCTATAGAAAAAGTAATTTTTTCTATAGAAAAAGTAATTTTTTCTATAGAAAAAGTAATTTTTTCTATAGAAAAAGTAATTTTTTCTATAGAAAAAGTAATTTTTTCTATAGAAAAAGTAATTTTTTCTATAGAAAAAGTAATTTTTTCTATAGAAAAAGTAATTTTTTCTATAGAAAAAGTAATTTTTTCTATAGAAAAAGTAATTTTTTCTATAGAAAAAGTAATTTTTTCTATAGAAAAAGTAATTTTTTCTATAGAAAAAGTAATTTTTTCTATAGAAAAAGTAATTTTTTCTATAGAAAAAGTAATTTTTTCTATAGAAAAAGTAATTTTTTCTATAGAAAAAGTAATTTTTTCTATAGAAAAAGTAATTTTTTCTATAGAAAAAGTAATTTTTTCTATAGAAAAAGTAATTTTTTCTATAGAAAAAGTAATTTTTTCTATAGAAAAAGTAATTTTTTCTATAGAAAAAGTAATTTTTTCTATAGAAAAAGTAATTTTTTCTATAGAAAAAGTAATTTTTTCTATAGAATTTTTCTATAGAAAAAGTAATTTTTTCTATAGAAAAAGTAATTTTTTCTATAGAAAAAGTAATTTTTTCTATAGAAAAAGTAATTTTTTCTATAGAAAAAGTAATTTTTTCTATAGAAAAAGTAATTTTTTCTATAGAAAAAGTAATTTTTTCTATAGAAAAAGTAATTTTTTCTATAGAAAAAGTAATTTTTTCTATAGAAAAAGTAATTTTTTCTATAGAAAAAGTAATTTTTTCTATAGAAAAAGTAATTTTTTCTATAGAAAAAGTAATTTTTTCTATAGAAAAAGTAATTTTTTCTATAGAAAAAGTAATTTTTTCTATAGAAAAAGTAATTTTTTCTATAGAAAAAGTAATTTTTTCTATAGAAAAAGTAATTTTTTCTATAGAAAAAGTAATTTTTTCTATAGAAAAAGTAATTTTTTCTATAGAAAAAGTAATTTTTTCTATAGAAAAAGTAATTTTTTCTATAGAAAAAGTAATTTTTTCTATAGAAAAAGTAATTTTTTCTATAGAAAAAGTAATTTTTTCTATAGAAAAAGTAATTTTTTCTATAGAAAAAGTAATTTTTTCTATAGAAAAAGTAATTTTTTCTATAGAAAAAGTAATTTTTTCTATAGAAAAAGTAATTTTTTCTATAGAAAAAGTAATTTTTTCTATAGAAAAAGTAATTTTTTCTATAGAAAAAGTAATTTTTTCTATAGAAAAAGTAATTTTTTCTATAGAAAAAGTAATTTTTTCTATAGAAAAAGTAATTTTTTCTATAGAAAAAGTAATTTTTTCTATAGAAAAAGTAATTTTTTCTATAGAAAAAGTAATTTTTTCTATAGAAAAAGTAATTTTTTCTATAGAAAAAGTAATTTTTTCTATAGAAAAAGTAATTTTTTCTATAGAAAAAGTAATTTTTTCTATAGAAAAAGTAATTTTTTCTATAGAAAAAGTAATTTTTTCTATAGAAAAATTAAGTTTCTATAGAAAAAAA